>APFE031398744.1:87693-100802 GCA_000404065.3 Pinus taeda
CATCCATCATGAGGATTTATCTCCTTCAGGTTTGTGCAGTTAGATTAGAGGTTAGTGAGTGTGTGAAGAGGCCAATTCACACAAGTGGCAGCACTGGACCCCAAGGAAAACTGCACAAGGAAATAGGAGGCTTGGAGGGTAGAGGATAAGGTTTGTGGGAAGCCTTTAACTGCCTATGAGCAGCAAAGGTATTGTAAATTCTTCTGTGTTATGTGTGATTGATTTCTCCATATCAGTTATATTTGTTCATGCTTCATGTTGCTCATGGTTGATTAGCCTCCGCAAAGTTTATGGTAGATGTAGATCTAGTATTATGCTCTAGCACATTGCATATATCAGTTTGATCTGCAGGTGAAATTTCTACATGATATCAATGAGCTAGCTGATGTGTAGAGAAAATTCTACATTCACAGCCTTCATAGTCATGAATTAACACATTTAATTCAATGTGCACTTGCAAAGTGCAAAAGAACAAAAATTAAGAATTCTGAAACAAATTTCTTTCTGGTTAATGTTTCGTTTGATGAGGAATGAAAAAAGGCAAGGAGAATGTGGAAAGATTAAAAAAATATAACATAAAGCTCAAACCGTACAAGTAGTTATTAAGCAAGAAAAAGGTTGATTTCATGGTTTCGAGGAGGGAAGAACTAATATTCCTTGGGAAAAATAATCCCAAATTATTTTGGAAGGAGCTCCAACCGAAAAAAGATACAAATTGGAAATAATATTACAGATTCTAAATGGTTTGACTATGCAAGACAACTCTATGAGCAGGTTCCCAAGGTTGACCCTCCCCCCTTGGTCAACACTGATATTGAACTGTTCACGGTACAAGAGGTAGAGATGGGTATCATGAAGTTGGGTGTTGGAAAAGCAAAAGACTTAGCTGAACTCCAAGTAGAATATCTAAAGTGGGGCTCAAAGATTCTTGCACCTCACATTACAAAAATATTCAACAACATCATACAATAAGGCTACCCACAGATTGGTCAACTAGTCTGGCAATACATATTTTCAAGAACGGTGACGGAAATAATCCCTCCAATTATGGGACCATCATGATAAACTCTTTGTTTGCAAAGCTATTTGGAAGCATGCTAGAAAACAAAATTAGCAAGTGGGCAGAAGAAAGAGATAAGCGTGCTAAAGGGCAAACGGGTTTTAGACCTAAAAGTTCCACAGTTGATCATTGCATAACTTTAAGGCACATCATTGAAAAATTTTGGGAGAAAAAGGAAGAAGTCTTTTGTTGCTTTGTTGATTTCAGAAAAGTGTTTGACTCAGTTTCTAGGGATAAACTTTGGCAGAGAATGGAGGAACTTGGGGTTCCTAAACATTTGAGAGCAGTTGCGCATAGGTTGTATGAAGATGTCAAAGTCAAAATTAGAACTTCAATGGGCATTTCTGAAAGTTTTAGAAGCGATATCAAGGTCAAGAAAGGTTGCACACAATCTCCTACCCTTTTTGGTTTATATATCTACAAGATTGAGGAATGGTTAAGTTCGCAAGGGGGTGATGGTATCTATTTGTGCAAGTTTATTACGAGGCTTCTTTTGTATGTAGATGACCTTATTCTGATTGCTAAATCGTCTCTTGGTTTGCAAGAGCACTTACTATCCCTTGAGCATTTTTGTAGAAGTGTGAGGATGCAAGTCAATATCAGCAAAACGAAAGTAGTGGTCTTCTCTAAGAAAAGAAAACATAACCAGCATAAGTTCTACTTTGAAGGCAACATTCTGGAAGAAGTTACGGATTACAAATACCTCGAGATTGACTTCAACAAAAATATAAGCTGGAATGGTTGTGGAAAGAAAAGAACTTTGGGGGGTTGGAAATCATTTTATGATTTTCAAAATAGGTGTAGAGAGGTAGAGTTATGGGACTGGAAGACCACTCAAACTCTTTTTGGGCTTCTAGTGATCCTGGTGATTCTCTATGGTTGTGAACTGTGGGTTAGCAATATCTCCGACATGCAGTGGAAACAAATTGAGAAAATTCAGAAGCATTTGATTACAAACAAATTTAACATTAAAAATGCAGTTCCATATGATATCTTGTTAAGTGAAATAGGGACTGCTCCTATTGAAGCAATTGCTATGGTGTGAGTCATAAGGTATTTAAAAAAAATTGAGTAAGTGGAAGAGAGTAGATGGCCTAAGGTTGTCTTTAATGATAGATTATGCAAGAGAAAAAAAACTTGGATGCAACAAAATAAAAAATGGTTTAGTAAATGGGGTATTTGCTTGAATGCGTGTCCCATAAATAGCACAGAGATAAAAGCTTTTGTTATGGAAAAGTTACACAAACATACTTGGGATAAGGAGTTAGGAAGAAAGAAAAATTACTATATTGAAGTGTTTAATCCCACTCATAATCATCAACCAAAAGCATACATAGAGGCCAATATTTCTTGGAGAGACAAAATTCTTATTGCTCAGTTAAGGACTAATTCTCATCAACTCCGTTGTGACACAGGGCGCTGGAAATGGCCAAAGGAAGTGTGGGAGGAAAGGGTATGCATTTTTTGTTCTTCCAGAAAAGTGGAAACAAAAAAAACATTTCATTTTAGAATGTGAGGCCTTCAAAGACAACAGGGAAAGTTATACAGATATGTTTGCATCTAGCTCTTGGGATAATCTATTTAGCGAGGGGTTTGTCAAGAAGTTGGGAGAATTTATCGTGAAGCTTCACAGAAAAAGGGGCGAATACATCAAGTAGATGAAGAAGCAATCTATCCCATAGGCTATCTTTAGCCTCGTGGATGTTAAAATAATTTCTTTCTTCTTCTTTCTTACATTATCTAGTTGATATGTTTTATGTTATAAGTTGATATAGTCTTCATAGCTTTTATGCCAATATTTTCTAATGAAAACACCTACTATGTCAAGCACAACAAGCTTATTTTCATGAACTCGAGATTGAGCACCAATTATTACCTTTAGTCTAGTTTCCCTCTTAACATATTAGGATAAATTGAAGTAATATCTAAGCATATGTATGGTATATATTTTCGTTGTTAATATAAGCTTTAAAGCTTACAAAAAAATATATCATTAATAAAGGTTTGAGCTTAAGTGAGTAAAATAACAATAATTTTCTAGACCACCTAAAATAACGCCAATTGACATATATACAAGTTAAAAGTTTGAAATACAATGTTTTATTGTTTTACTAATTTAAGAAAAAAAATAAAAATTTAAAGACATTTAAAAATTTTAAAAATTAAAACATTTTAATTTTTTCTAAAACAATTGGAAAAAAATTTAAAATTTAAAAATAGAACATTTAAAAAGATATATAAAAAAAATGAAATAGTTCAATTTTTTTTATATAAACCTAACATATGTATTGCATAAAGGGCATGGCAATGGTGCATTGTCACTACTGGTTGAGCTTTGTTGATGGCCTTTTTGTGCTCCTAGAATGTGATGTCCCCAAAAAATCACAATTATTTATTTACTGCAATAAAACAAAAACTGGATTTTACTATTATTTGAATTTATGCATTTAATATTTTATAAGTTATGAATGAAACAAATAATGGAGTGTTAACAAAGCTTGTAACTCTCACATGTCAAGAAGTTAGGGTAGGTAGTTACTGTACCCTAACTACTTCCCTGAATATGAATTCTCCAAGAAGAGGATTAAAAGGGTAATATTTGGTACCTGAGATAATAGAGGAGAAAGGAGAATGAAGGGAAAATCTTATGTGTTGAGATGTCAGACAGTTCAAGGGCTAAGTCTAGTGGTGACCAGATAGTTGCATATGTTGTGACTGATAAGTCTTACAAGAAAGAAATCATATGTCTTGTGAGAAAGAGCTCGGGGGGAGACTTGGTTTGAAACCAAGTCTCACGGTTGGGAGGAAAATTGTCAAAAAATAGTTGATATTGGTGAACCACATCAAAGAAAAATCTTCAGGATCGAGATGAGTATTAAACTATGAAGTATGTAATGCACGGTTGAAAAGTAGGACTGTGTATTACTGTAGAAATTGATGGGTTGAAATGTTACAGTAGGATTATAATTTTTATTTTTGCAATTAAAATAAATAATCTATCAGATAATCAGAGAATGAATTTCTACTGAAAGTAAGGAAAAGAAGGCATTACAGTAAGTAGACAAGTCAGAATTTACACACATTATCCTACTAAAATTACTGAAGGAAGTAGGTGCAACTTTCCTAGAAAAAGGACGTAGGGGAAAAATCGAAAGAAGGGCTAGGAACAAAATTATGAATTAAAACAAGCATGAAACACCCTGAAATACATCCACTGTAGAAAAGAAGCTTCTGTGGAAATAAATGCAAGCTTTCAAGAAAAACATTGGCATAGTTTTTTTGGTTCTTCTCAAAAAATAACCCCGTAGGGATTAAAACTTTACTGTGTCTAGCTGAGAATAAAAGAGACAGAAATAAACACCTACAAGCCTATTACATTTCTATTATTGCAGAATTCAAAAACAAAACCTACCAATTGGGAATTTGGTAAATTAACAAGTAGCCCCTCCACAAATTCATACAAATATAACCCTAGCAGAGTTGAGTTGCAAAACTTAAGCAAAAAAACAAGTTTGTCAAACCATAAATACATATACATCCTTTAATACAATCTGGAAAAATACAATAACTCTCATAAAGATTCCGAAGGATTAACTTGAGCAAAGAAAAAGAATATACAGGAAGACGAAATGTTAATTCTAGGTAAACCCCAATCACAAAGATAGCATACAGAAAGTATAGGTAAACGAAACCATCCAACTAGAAGTAAGTATGCATTGCTTAACATGAATTAACCCCTTAACATGGAGAGTAACATACAAATTTCCCATTATAATTAAGCAAATAGAACCCCGGAAAGGAGATAGTGTTAAAAAGGTTGCAATCGGCATATAACGTATTATTAATTATACAAAAACCCAAAAATCAAAAACCTCATAACCTTGGAAACGACCGATTCATGAATTTACACAACTACATATGTATTATCGTAGAAAAAAATAATACCCTTCATGGGTAGGCAAACCAACAAGGTACTCAATCAAGAGAATCAGTGACAGACCCGAACCAGAAGAATATATATTCTATTTCCATAAAATTTACATACACCATGCAATGAATAACCAAACATTACTACGCACATGATTCTTAGATAAGTCTATAACAAGCGATGAAATCCCAAGAAACCCAAGATTGCAGCACCGTAAGTCCGAGCATGCATTCATCTTACTCAGTAAGAGGAGGTAACCTTGGAGTAGTAAAGGAGATGACTAGATTTGCATGGAAAGAACTTAACAATGAAGGCCCTCTATGCCCTGGAAACCACCCATGGAAAACAAATAAAGAACGGAAAATTTTGTTAAAGAAAATTCTAGCCTAGAACTGAATAACAAATTAACAAGCCAAGAATTTGAAACAAGAGAAAAAAAGGAGTAAGCATAAATTGATGTGTACACAATTATCTGAATGACGAAGCCATCCAAAGAACCTCCTGAGATTGCTAACAGTGCCACCTAAAGCATCAAGCAACCCACTACTAGCTGGAGAAATAAAGAGCGCTCACTTGGAAGATGAGCCATCAGAGGGTCGAAACATGAGCAAACCAGAAGGAAACCCATATTCAAGAGTCGGAGCCACGACAGAGCCTTGTTGTTGAAAGGAGAAATGTTGCAAATGCCAAGGAGTTCTATACTCAGCAAAGAAAAGGAAGGAGTTGATGAACGTTTATTCGTAATCCAATCCATGTGTTAGTTTTAATGCGAATAAATCATGTTATGTACGCATTGTAATTGTAATAAATGTGATTACGAATAAACGTTAATAGGGTAAGGTATATTAGATACCAAATTAATCAATACGTAAATGATTAAAAACAAAACAAAAAATATTTGCCATAATGGGTATTAAGCAGTGGTAAGTTTATAAAGTAATATTTTTATTTTGATGTTTTTTTTAATAAAATATTTAGTAGGGGATATGTGGCAAGTGGTATCAGAGCGCTCAGGTTACAAAGTTGAGGCCTTTGGAAACTAATGGTTAACCGTGTTTGTGAATTACAGAGTGGAAGAAGAAAGAGCAGCTAACATGAGGATAGGCAACACACCCCATAGATCCATGACAGGTTTAAGACCTGCATATTTTCAAGAAACCAAACCCTGATGTATGGGTACAATTAGGAGAAGAACCACACAACACCAACATTGCAATCCTAGAAATTGTACAAGAGTTAAAGGATGAGATGTCCCAGTTGCGAACATATAACGAAAGGTTGATGCAGGAATAGGAAAAGATTATGAAGAGTTTGTCTGATAGACAAAAACAACGATATCCAATTCCTAGCCCAGAACACAAACATATGACTGGAGAGCAAGAATATTGGACAGAATATTTAGAAACGAAATGAGGGAAAGAAAATCAAGAAGAAAAATCTGATAATGCATCAGAACACAAAACGCAAAAAAGACAAAGGATAGAACTACAAGGAGAATTTTGGAAAATAAAACCACCCTCTTTGATGGTGAGCAAGAAGAGGCAGCTAAAGCCTGGCTTATTAATATGAATAAGTAATTTCAACTGTATGAATACGATCATAATTTAAAAGCTCCCTTGGCCAATTCCAGTTGCAAGGAAATGCCACCCTGTGGTGGGAAGAAGTAAAGACTATGCATGGAGTGAACGAACAAAGCATAACATGGGAAAATTTTCAAAGGTATTTTAAGGAAAAATACTTAACTATTCGATTCTATGACGAAAATGCAAAAGAGTTTCACAATACGCAATTGGGACAAGTAACAATGGATGAGTTCATTACAAAATTTACATCCTTACTTTGGTATGTTCCCTACATACGGGAGGAAAAGGTGAAGGTGCAATGATTTATCAGTAGTCTGTCGTTGTTCATGAAGGAGCGTCTTGAATTCAATAACCTAAAAACCATGGATGAGGTTATACAAAAAGCACGGATATGTTATCAAAAAAAGAGACAAAAGAGAGATGTGGGGAAAAGATGGACTAACAAAAAGGCTATTAAGTTCCCTATTGGAAACAAGGGGAACAAGTCTATAATCAATAAAGGACGCCACAAGGGACAACTAAACATAAATATGGATAGAAATCAATCCAAATTTAGACTTCCCAGTGAATCCAAAACCAATGAGCAGTCAGGCAGAACTAAAGTTGAAATATCAACAAGACCCCAAGTACTATGTTGGGGATTAGATTTCATAGATCCAGGATGCATCCACCGTAGGAGAAGTGGCCAAAAGCATCCCAAAAATCAATGCTTCCCTTGAAGACAGTTAGGCAGAATACCAGCCAACCATGGTGGAATTCGAAGGTTAAATGTTTTACCAAAATATATCTATTTTGATGGACCCATGAGCTACATTAAGTTATGTTAGTCCTAAGATAGTAGATCAGTGTTGTTTACAAGTTATTAAGTTTAAAAATCCCTAGTTAGTACAGCTAGCCACTGGGGAAAAAAGATGTGTGTTGTCCAAGGTCAGCAACTGCCCCTTGAAACTAGCAGGCTAGTCCTTAGTGGCAGACCTGAATGTATTTCCCCTAGGATCGTATGACGTTCTAATAGGCATGGGATGGTTGGAAAAGCATTGGTCCCTCATAAACTATAAAACCAAAGGTATTTGCTCCCTGGATGAGGAAGGAAAGAGACAAGAAATTCAAGGAATATTAAGGCCTCTAAAATTAAGACTAGTAACCGCCTCTCAGTTAGATAAGTGTATTAGAAAAGGATTCCAAATCTATGACATTCAAGTGGGATATGCCAACACAAAAGAAAAACCTGCTTCCATAGAAAGTATACCTGTAATACAGGATTTTCCAAATGTATTCCCTGAAGAGATTTTGGGACTTCCTCCAAAAAGAGATATATACTTCACCATTGAATTGATATCGAGAGCTTCTCCGGTATCGCAAGCTCCTTATTGCATGAGCATACCAGAGTTCACAGAATTAAAAATGTAGTTACAAGAACTGCTAGATAAAAAATACATCCGCCCAAGTGTATCACCTTGGGGAGCCCTAATACTTTTTGTTAAAAAGAAGGATGGGACCATGCGTATGTGCATGGACTACCACCAACTAAATAAGCTTACTATAAAAAATAAATACCCTTTACCCCATATAGACGAGCTATTTGATCAGGTAAGGGGTGCAACATTATTTTCAAAGATCGACCTACATTCAGGATACCATCAGGTCAGAATTAAAGAAGAAGACATAGCTAGAAAAACATTTAGAACTCATTATGGACATTACTAGTTCGTTGTGCTACCCTTCATACTGACTAATGCTCCTGCGACCTTCATGTGTCTCATGAACAATATATTCCATCAGTACTTGGATAAATTTGTGTTGATCTTTATTGATGATATATTGGTTTATTCTTGGAATATAGAAGAGCATAAAGAACATCTCAAAATAGTGTTGCAGACTCTCAAAGAACACCAACTGTATGCTAAGTACAACAAGTGCAATTTCTTTCAAGAGAAGTTCAGTATCTGGGACATATCATTACCAAGGATGGAATTTTTGTGGACCCAGAGAAGATAAAGACTAATGGAATGGCCAATTCCAAAGGACGTGGCAGATATAAGATCATTCATGGGTCTATCCGGGTACTACAAGAAATTCATTGAAGGATTTTCCAGGGTAACATACCCCATTACCTCCCTGCAGAAGAAAGGAAAAACCTTCAAGTGGACAATAGAGTGCCAAAAGAGTTTTGACCAACTTAAGCATTTATTAACCACTGCACCTACCTTAAGCATTGCAGACCCAAATAAGGACTATATGGTTTGTACCATTTCCAAGAAGGAGGGAGTTGGTGGCATTTTAATGTAAGAAGGCAAAGTGATTGCCTATGAATCTAGAAAACTTAAGGAGCACGAGCAGAAATATTCAGCCTATGACTTAGAGCTAACAATTGTTATTCATGCACTAAAGATGTGGCAGCATTATCTAATGGGTAAGAAATTTCTCTTAATGACTGATCATCATAGCTTAACTAACCATTTTAAGCAGCCCACTTTGAATGCCAGGCAAGCCTGATGGATTCACTTTTTAAGTGGTTTTGAATTTGAGATCAAGAACTTGAAAGGTAAGGAGAATCGGGTTGCGGATGCCTTGAGTTGGAAGGTACGCTGTATTTATGAAATCTCTTATAGTGAGGTGTGGACTACCTTCAATGAGTTGATCAAAGAGGCAATCAGGCATGATCTAGAATATCAATTTTTGTGGCAGTAAGCTAAAGTTTCAAACAGCCATGAACAACAGCAAGGATATAAAATAAACCATGAAGGTATGATTATTTATAAAGAAGAATGTATGTGCCTAATCAGAAAAGTACTAAAGACTTAATTTTGGATGAATATCATAAGATTCCATATGCAGGCCACCCTGGATACCAGAAGTTGATTATCGTGCTTAGAAAAGAATATTTCTGGCCTGGCATGAAGAAGAATGTAGCTAAGTATTTGACTCGCTGCATGGAATGCCAGCAAGTGAAAACGGAACATCAACATCTAGCTAGATTACTGCATCCACTGCCAATTCTGAAATGGAAATGGGAGACCATTTCCATTGATTTCATTACAGGACTACCTAAGTCCAAAAGGAAAAATGATTCGATAAGGTGGTAGTGGATAAGTTGAGAAAATATCCCCATTTCATACCAGTGAAATCAACCTACAATGTTGTACAGATTGCTAACAAATTCATGAAAAATATTTTCAGATTACATGGATTACCAAAAATTATAATTTCTGATCATGATGTAAAATTTACGTCAGCTTTCTGGAAAGCTTTGTTTGAGGGATTGGTCATACAACTGCATTTTAGTACTGCTTACCACCCTAAAATGGATGGGTATACCAAGCGATTAAATCAGGTAGTGGAGGACATGTTGTGAACTTAAGTAATGCAGCAACCCTCCAAATGGTAGGATTACATACATTTGGTAGAACTCACTTATAACAATGACTATCATATGTCATTACAAATGAGTCTGTTTGAGGTTTTGTATGGACGCAAGTGAAAAACACCTTCGAGTTGGGGAGGACCAGAGGATAACTTGATGCTAGGACCCAAGATGTTAAAATAAATGGAAGAGATGGTCAAGAAGGTTTGTTTCAATTTAAAGGCTGCTCAAGATCGAAAAAAGAACTTTGCTGCCCGAAAAAGGAATTTCTGAGAATTTCAAATTGGAGATCACGACTATGTACAGGTACAAGATAAAAAGAGTACATTACAATGGAGTGAATGTGCTAAGTTGGCACCCCTATTATGCATCCCTTTCCAGATCATGGCATGAATCGGGCCAATAGCCTACCAACTCACCTTGCCCAGTCACATTCATGTGCACAACATTTTCCATGTTTTCGTATTAAAAAAGATATGTTTATGATCCTAAGAATATAATAAATTGGCAAGATATATAGGTAAAATAATTTTAATAAATCTGACAAAGCAAAGTATTAATGGTACAAGGGACTAACTAAAGTTTTTTTTGTAGGTCAAACTAGAAGGCTAATTCTCAGTTGAACCTCTCGTTATACTCGATTGGAGAGAAGTAATGTTGCGGAAATGAGTTATCACCTAGGTTAAAGTGCAATGGAATCACTTTGGGCTAGATGAGGCCACATGGGAGGATGAGCAAGTTATGAGGGAAACTTGTTCGAATCTGTTTGCAGCAAAAAAACATTGGGACGATGTTTGATCTTAGGAGGGGGAGATGTGATGTCCCTGAGAAAATTGTAATTATTTATTTACTGCAATAAAACAAAAACTGGATTTTATTATTACTTGAATTTATGCATTTAAGATTTTACAAGTTATGAATGAAACAAATAATGGAGTGTTAACAAATCTTGTAACTCTCACATGTCAAGAAGTTAGGGTAGGTAGTTTCCTAACCCTAACTACTGCCCTGAATATGAATTATCCAAGAAGAGGATTAGGAGGGTAATTTTTTATACCTGAGATAACGTAGGAGAAAGGAGAATGAAGGGAAAGTCTTATGTGTTGAGATGTCACACAGTTCAAGGGTTAATTCTGGTGGTGACCAGATAGCTGCAGATGTTGTGACTGATAAGTCTTACAAGAAAGCATCTGTCTTATGAGAAAGAGCTCGGGGGAAGACTTGGCTTGAAAGAAAGTCTCACAGTTGGGAGGAAAATTGTCAACAAATAGTTGATACTAGTGAACCACAGTAAAAGTAAATCTTTAGGATAGAGATAAGTATTAAACGTTGAAGTATTCAATGCACTGTTTAAAAGTAGGACTGTGTATTACTATAGAAATTGATGGGTTGAAATGTTACAATAGGATTATAAATTTTATTTCTGCAATTGAATTAAATAATCTATCAGATAATCAGAGAATGAATTTCTGTCGAAAGTAAGGAAGAGAGGGCATTACTGTAAGTAGATAAGTCAGAACTTAAAAACATTAGCCTACTAAAATTGTTAAAGGAAGTAAATGACACTTTCCTAGCAAAAGGATGTAGGGGAAAAACCAAAAGAAGAGCTAGGAACTCATTATGAATTAAAACAAGCATGAAATACCCTGAAATATGTCCACTGTAGAAAAGAAGCTTCTATGGAAATAAATGCAAGCTTTCAAGAAAAATATTGGCACAATTTATTTAGTTATTCTCAAAAAAAAACCCATAGGGATTAAAACTTTACTATGTCTAGTTGAGAATAAAAGAGACGGAAATAACCACCTACGAGCCTATTACATTTCCATTATTGCAGAGTTTGAAAACAAAACCTACCAATTGGGAAGTTGGTAAATTAGCAAGTTGCCCCTCCACAGATTCATACAAATATAACCATAGCAGAGTCGAGTTGCAAAACTTATGTGGAAAAACAAGTTTTCGAACCATAAATACATATACATCCTTTAATACGGTCTGGAAAAATATGAGAACTCTCAAAAAAATGTTTAAGGATTAACTCGAGCAAAGAAAAAGAATATATAGGAAGACAAAATGTTGATTATGGGTAAACCCCAATCTCAAAGATAGCATACAAAAAGTATAGGTAAATGAAACCCTCCATCTAGAAGTAAGTATGTGTTGCTTAACATTAATTAACCCCTTAACATAGAGAGTAACATACAGATTTCCCATTATAATCAACCAAACAGAACCTCGGAAAGGAGATAATGTTAAAGAGGCCGCAATCGGCATATAATGTATTATTAATTATACAAAAACCCAAAAACAAAAACCTCAGAACCTTGGAAATGGCCGATTCATGAATTTACCCAAATACATCTGTATTGACATAGAATAAAAATAATACCCTTCATGGGTAGGCAAATCATCAAGGTACTCAGTCAACAGCATTAGTGACGGACCCGAACTAGAAGAATATATATTCTATTCCCATAAAATTTACATACACTATGCAATGAAATATCAAACATTACTATGAACAGGATTCTTAGATAAGCCCATAATAGGCAATGAAAACCCAAGAAACCTAAGACCAAAGCACCGTAAATCCGAGCATGCATTCGTCTTACCCGGTAAGAGGAGGCGACCTTGGAGTAGTAAAGGAGATGACCAACTTTGCTTGAAAAGAACTTGACCGCGAAGGCCCTTTGTGCCCTGGTCACCATGTTGAAAATAATACTGAGAGGTGGGGTGAATCAATATTATCTAGTCCTTTTAACAATTCTTCCTTATTTATACTTTGAATTATTTTTGCATATCAGTACCATAAAACAATGAGCATGAACAAGAACAACAGACAATCACATCAAAGAACACCAGATATAAGGTGGAAACCCAATGTGGGTGAAAACCACCTGCTGCAATATGTCTCTATCTTCTTCAAATTAGAAACTCCTTTTACAATGGTCTTGTACTGGTGCAGTCCTTTACCAGTACGCAGGCTGCAACCTGCAGAGAGCTACAACTCTCTCTCGTTTTCCAGTCTCTCCTGGAAGGGAGATACAACCCCCTACTTCTTTTCTTTCAAGGACCACTTTTCATAAATTTTCAAATTGGATCCATAAATATCAAATGATCATCAAGTACCAGTAAGTCACCCAGATAATCAGATCCACAATAACAGAAAACTAA
>APFE031398747.1:0-28438 GCA_000404065.3 Pinus taeda
GGTAAAACTAGGGTTTGCACTTATTTTGAGCTTTTCAGTTTCTTTCTGCGAGTAGATTAGCCTCCTTTGAGTTAGATTTCATCCATCAGTTAAAATCTTCTTCTAAGAGCTCATAGAAGCCGTCTTAAGCTCCTAGCAGACTTGTGCCAGCTGATCAAGTGACAGGCACGGCAAGAGCTAGTACTTGTGCATATAGCATTGCCGCTTCCAAGTTTGTTACGAACAATTGGGTTGATAAAAGTAAAGAAGGGAGCCCCAGGATTTGTAGCATTATTGCTACAATATTGGAGCCCGCCATATTTTTGGCACCGTTACCGGGGAAGCGTCAGAGTATTTGTGATTACTGCATTTCTTCTATTTTCTACTAGAACCTTCTGCTAAGTAATTTCTTTCAGCAAGTGTAGAGTAGTTGTTTCATTTCCATTCTGGAATTTCATTTCCACAAAAGTATATTAGACATTTCCCCCTTTCATAGATTAGCATTTCAATGCTGCAAGCCTAGATTAGCATTTAATTTCTGCAAGCATAACTTAGCATTTCGTTTCTACAATTTCATTTCATCAAAATAGATTAGTCCTTTCCTGCTTTCATTTCAATTCCGCATTTTCATTTCAGCAAGATAGATTTTATTTAGTTGCAGTTCAATCTATTTCAATTTTGCAGGTACAAAAAAAAAAAAAAAAAAAAAAAAAAAAAAAAAAAAATCTTTCATTTCATGCCTCATAGGAATAGAGACAATACCAAAAAATTCTTGCCCAACACCCCCACCACATCACTGAGTCACCCTTCTCTCTTCTTTAGTGGCAGGGGTCCAGAAGAACCTATAGGTGAATCTCCTAAGATATATGAAGATCCTATAACAGAAGAAGAGCGAGAGAACATCCCACTTGAGACCATGGCTGAACACAAAAACTGAATAGGAAATGAGGAGAGAATAGAAGGTGCCTTTCCCATCCAAGAGACAAACGGGGACATGAAAATGAAAAACATAAGTCCCTCAGCCTTACCTCACTTCCATGGATTGACCATTGAAGACCTTGATACCTTCCTATTTGAGTTTGATGTCCTTTGTCGAACTTATGACTATGCAGAAGACGAGAAAAAGTTGAAACTCTTTCCTTCTACCCTCAAGGATGCAGCACTACGCTGGTTCATGGGGTTGCCTGGAAATAGTATCACAACTTGGGCTCAAATGTAGCAAGCCTTTAACAACAAATACTGGGACTACTGTAGGTCAAAGGAAATGAAGGGGGATATCTTTCGGATGACCATGGGAAGTGATGAGTCTTTAGAAGACTACGAGGAAAGGTTCTAACTTAGTTATAAATGGGCCAGGTGCACACTTGACCCTAAATCTCTGAAGCTGGTTCTACTCCGAGGAGTCTCTGAAGACCTTCTAGATACCCTCCATTTTCTAGTTGAAGGAGACATCTACCAACTACCTTATGAGGACATAAATACTGTGTTTAGAAACCATTCTAGGGTAGCCCGAAAAAGAGGTAGGGGGAATCCACTTTCAGCTAGTGCCACCTTCTCCAAGCATGAGTTTGCTAATCAGATGGAAGACCTAAAAAGTGAGATGAGACAGACCACTGCCATGCAACTAGATACTTTCTGAATCTAACAAATGAAAGAGGAAGCTGAGAGGGATTTGGCTATTTTTTTTCCCACATGTATGAGGAAGCACCCTAAGAACGAGTGTCCATTGCACTCAGTAGAGGTATGTTTCGTTTGTGAGGAAGACCACCCCAAAAACCAATGCCCAACCTTACCTGGATTTAAAGCCATGTACTAAGGGACTGAGGCAGCCACTGAACCACTCTACTTCCTCAACCAAAGGAGGCCGCATAGGCCTAGACCTTACCAGCAGGGGATGCAAGGGACATCCCAAGCTTATTATAGCCCCAACCAATCCGCTCATATACCTTCTTAGGGTCCCCCTGCTCATCCTTATTGGTACGCACCTCCTCCGTGGTCTTATCCATCTCAATACCATACTCAACCTACTGCTCATTTGTTTCACTCACATGCCTAGCCACAACCTCAGTGGAATGCACCTCAGCTGGGGTGGAGGCCCCAATACAACTCTCTTCCCACCATTCTACCTCTACCACCTGCTCAACCATAACCATTACCTCCTGCTCCTCTAAGACAACCCTAGATGCCTGCTCAATTGAACCCGAACCCCAACAACAGACAGGCCCAACAGGTATACACTAGGGAGACAACATGCCCTACCTACGCTAAGGAGATCCAAGAGATCAAACTGTGATTTGGGAAGGTCCTTCCAGATCGACAACCTCCTCCCCCGGAGGATGAGGAAGAGAAACAGGAAAGTGAACCCAAAGCCATTCCACCCTTTCCTGAGCGGCTAACAGTAACCACGCAGCCAAACCCAGAGGAGACTAAACTTCTGGTAGAACTTAAGCAGTTGTATGTGAAAATACCACTTCTCCAGGCCATAAAATATGTACCAATATACAACAAATTGATCAAGGAGAAGTGTTGCAAGCACCCAAGCAGGCGCAAGAGAGATGCCCTGACTATCAATGTCATAGGAAAACTATCCGATCTAATGTTGGGGCAAGTGATTTGTCCAAAATATTTGGACCCCGGGAGTCCTGTAGTTGATGCCCACATCAATGGCACCATAATCCCCCATACCCTGATTGATCTAGGGGTTGCCATTAATGTGATGACTAGGGACACTATGCTCACACTTAACCTTCAGAGTTCCTTAAGAAAGACCTCGACAATACTGCAGTTAGCAGACTGCTCCACCATGACTCCCGAAGGGATTGTGGAGGATGTCCTAGTCTCTGTTGATTCTCGAGAGTATCCTGCGGACTTCTTGGTCCTTCAGCCAAAGGCAAAACTCACTGGATGCCCCCTCATTTTGGGAAGGCCTTGAATAGCTACTATGGATGCTTACATCAGTTCTCGAGCTGGGAGCATGACCATCAAGAATGGGCCTATGTCCAAATAGCTAGTCCTATACCCTCCTACCCAACCTCTGCTAGAACATGACTTACCACTCTAGTTGGAAGAGGGAGATGAGGATGAGGTCTACTCTACATCATTGTGCATAGTAGAAGCCACCAGGGGAGGCCCTCAAACCGAGGATGACTTGATTGAGAATTTGATTCAAAATCCACCTCCCAGCGCACTGTCATTAGAGGAGTTAGTGGAAGGTACCCAAGCCAGCGCTTTAATGGAACTCTGTGTGGCTGATCTGACCTCTCCTAGAGTTAAGAATGTGGAATTTTCCCCTGAAAGAACCTTAAAGATCAGCTCATCCCTATCTCCCTCCCAGGATAAGGAGCTGTGTAGCTTATTGAACCATCATTTGGATGCTTTCGCTTGGAGCTATAAGGAGATGAAAGGAGCCCACCAATTACACATAATATATCACTCATATGCATGGGTCATCAATCCCTAGTGATTCCATTTATTTATTAAACTATACACACCAACACTTAACATACTTGATCCACAAATGCTGGAAACCACTTGTTAATTGATCTATTGCTCATCCTGTCACACCAACACTCCCATACCATCAAATGTACACTGGATAACCAAGCTATTATCAAATGCCACAACCATTCTATGCATAGGTCAGATATCACATGTTTTAACATTCTCCATAGACATATCAAGGATTAGACATTTAGGCTACTGTTCAAATGATCAACCATTCAATATGATTATTGATGCACTATGCTACAAAGGTATACATTGGCTTCAATTTGCACTACTTCTAACCATGCAACAATCATAAGAAAGGAATACACTTAAGACTCGTAGGCTTATCAAGTTCTTCTTCTCTTACAATCTTATCACATTAAGATCATGCACACTGCATAGGTATTCATGCCTTAAAAAACACCAACATAGATATCAAAATAATGCACCCAATTTCTTAGTTCATATGCACTAAAACTTTATTGCAAGACAAATCACTCAACTATAAGAAATGTATCAGTTTACTATGTTGTATTGTGATAATTAGTCATAGGGGAATTTGGTTTTGTGTGTGGGGTTATACTAAAGATGTTTAGGAACACCATTACACACTCAATTAATGTGTTATGTCACTTTTTCAAACTCGAAGATATATGACCATATCAATCATCCTCCCTATCTATATCCATCTGATAGATCAACCCTGCAACAAAATAATTTCCCATGTCATAATAGATCTAAAAACTCTATATTGCTCACATCTTATCCTTCTAATTTTTATTGTAATTTTAGATATTTTATTAAGGAGAAAAAAATTATATCTAAAGGGAAAGAAACTCCCCCCTTTTATAACTTATAAAAGGGTAGAAGGGAGGGGGATGACCTCATAGTTTAAGAGATAATTTTATTAATTGAGATTTATGATCCATTTTATGGGGCTGACCTCAAATGGTTTTGGTTGTGAATGAGGTAACCTTGCAACTAAAACATAACTTAAAATGGAAGCTATTATAACCTCCTTTTAAGAAAATATTTTCCATGGAAACCAACCCAATTGGTGGTGATTTGACCTTGGCAATAGGGTCCATTTTCTTCAAAGGGGCATATCTCTTCAACTGTGAGGAGCCACATGGTGTGCCACCTACCATTGGAGAAAACATGATGGGTAGTATTAGATAATGATTTCCAAGTATGCACATTCACATTCATTTTTCATAACAAGAGCGAATAAAGTGAGGCTTTATGGATTTGGGCTTCCTTTCCTCTATTCTGGGGTTTCATGTCCAATGCTACTTCCAAATTTTGTAATCCACATATATTAAAAGTTTTCATGTCAAAGCTTATTCAAGGCATCCTCAAGACTCTCCTTATCTTCTTTGTTTCTTCCAAAGAGGATGTGCTCTTCATGTTTCTCACCAACAATGAATTTTGACATCAATGACAACATCATTCAACAAGATATTGAATATATTATTGAAAAAATGGCCATCACTAAGTAGGATATCATGAAAAATATCTAGGTCTTACATAAATTAGCCAGTTGGAAGGAAATGTAATTGGAATTAAATTCTACACAGTCAAAGACAACATTGTTTTTAAAGAAAAGTATAATATATAGAAAAATAATCTTGGTATATGAGAATTTGATCCACATCCCATGGCATGGGAAAAATCCATGAAATGTCTCTATAAGGCTCTCTTAATAATTAAATATCAGTATAAGGAGGGCTAGATGAAATGAGAATAGACTAAAAAATGAAATATTGAATAATATTCACTCTGCCACCCTAGGAATCAAGGAATGTATGGGCTTTGAGAAATTTAACATGCTTGTTTGGTTTTGGAAACCTCAACATATTTCTAAAACCCTTAGGAGTGAATTAAATAAAATTATTCTTTAGTAGATAAAGCTTAACATTTCTACTCTTTTGGATCAAATTGATTGGTGCATGAATAAATGATTTCCTTGAAATCAAAGAACTTTAGAAAACATGCAACATCAGCTAGTCTAATATTCCAAATTTTGTTATTTTTTTTCTCCTTTGTACTCAAATTCAACTACCATTAATAGATGGTAGAGAAATTGAAGTTCCTATTCTATCATGTAAGTTAATTAGTTGTATCCCCAGAAATGTTCTCCTTCTCCTTTTAGTGACCATATTGCTTATTTTTTCAATGCACTTAGAAATACATGATAGATCAATGAGGGTTTATAGAGCTCTTATATGTATAAATATCAATTTATGGTAGAATTTAGTAAAAATCCATTCATTACACACCATATACGTTAGGCTATGAAATTATGATAACAAGAATCTAATAAACCATGGTAATTCTTTAAGATGTGTACTAGTGGATAATTCATGTAGTACAATTAATTCCTTTTTCCCTTGGAGATCAAACTTTCTTAATGAGATTTCAATTAGCCTAAAAATGATTAAATAATTTATTTTCACTAAGTATGGAGTGTAAGAAAAGAAATCACTTTAAGATAGTACTATAATATTCCTTATGTGGAAACTTAATGAGTGCAAAGGAAACAATCTACAAAGGAATGGGTTGTGCAAAATATAAGGTAGGAAAGTCCTTTGCACACTTAGAAAATTGGATGTGTATGAATTAGTGAAGTTATTAGAAATGTACAAAGTAAGGGATGTGTGGAGGGAAGAGAGGTGTGTAAAGCATAGGGTCATGAGAAAAGTTCTTCACACCATTTTTTTGAGAAATGACTAATTCATGAGAAACATTTCACACACTGTTTAGAGAAATGACTAAGTGTGAAATTTTGGGCACAAAAAAGAAATACATGATGGTGATGATGGTATAC
Source organism: Pinus taeda (assembly GCA_000404065.3). Lineage (NCBI taxonomy): Eukaryota > Viridiplantae > Streptophyta > Pinopsida > Pinales > Pinaceae > Pinus > Pinus taeda. Next base: position 6,293 of record APFE031398747.1, read on the forward strand.
AAAAATTGATCAATGAATTTCCATTAAAAATCTTCCTTGATCTTGTGGTATTTCTTCAAGAACCCTAAATGTCCTCTTATAAGAGAATTGTTTATTTCCAAAATGACCATTTGTTTTAGTGGAGATTCTTACATAAATATAGGTAATGATAACACCACATCAAATCATTCTTTCACATAAATTTCTCTAATTCACTGAAGACCTATTATATTTATTGAATGATTTTGCATGTGTTTTGATCTTGCTTCTGTTTCATCCTTTCTTCTTCCACTCAATAAAATTGAAGATGGTAATAGCACAAATAAATCCATGCACATCTTTGTATTTCCTTGAGATTGCACCTATCACCACATTTTTATTTTTATTTTTTTTTAAGTCCATTTCAAACTAATAACCTCGAATATTTGTAAACCATACTTTTTCCTCTTCTAAATATAATTATGTTCCAAGAAGTACTTCAAACTATCATAATTTCTTGTTATCTTGCAGTGTCTTCCTAATATGTATGGGTGTCATTTCTTACACAAGTGCAATATAACTAACATTTCCTTTCAATAGATAGGCTTGAGTTCATTATTTCATTTACATTGTTGGATTTCAAAGGAAACAATCCTTCCTTCTTGCATAAAAAATACACCAACTTCATGCCATGATGCATCACACTAAATAACAATTTTTTTTGTGAAATCCTATGTGGCCATGATTGAAGTTATACACGTGCTCCTTAAGTTTTTCACAAACTTTGGTTTCTTCTTGAATCTAAGAAAATGTCTCCTTTCATAGTAATACTATTAAGGGTGCTTCCATTTGATCGTAACTCTTGAAACACTTATGGTATTAGTAGATCAATCCTATGAATCTTTTGATATTTTTTAAGTTTATGGGAAATCACCATTCCATTATAGATTTAATTTTGTTAGGTCTAGTTTGAAACCTTCATGAGATATAATATGACTTGAGTATTACATTTTTTTAACTCCAAAGGAACATTTGGAAGGATTTGGATATAGTCATTTCTCTTCCAATACTTTTAAGATCATGTCGATATGTTGTACATGCTCTTCCTACCATTTATTTTAGATTAACATATCATCAAAATACTAAGATTTGAAAATGTGATACATTAAACTTTGAAATTTTGAAGAGTCAACAGTAAGGCCAAAAAAGTATTACCAAAAACTCATAATGACCTTGATGTGTTCTAATATCTATTATCGAGATTCATTCTTTCCTCATGCTAATTCAATAACATCTAGAACAAAAATATAACTTGGTATAGAAATTTTTTTCTTACATTTCAACTAATAATTCAACAATGAATAAGATAGGAAACTAATATTTAGTGATCATTTTGTTGAGCTCTTTATAATATAGAGACATACACCATAAAAAATCATTTTTTTAAACCATCACCACTATGCAAGAAAAAAACATTGGCTAGGTAAAATGATGTTTGTGTCTAGTATTTCTTGAACCATACATTCAATGACAATATTTTATCCATATGGGTACCAACGTCAACTTATGACTTCCACTTTTTAGTAATCTTTTTGTTTTTGATGTGCACCTTTTGAAATTGCAATTTTCTACTAACCTTATTGTAATGGGTGCTATTCATGGCCATTTATTGTTCAAAAACATCTAGCTCTTTAGCAGCCAAATCTATAACTAACCTTTGACATCTTAGCTAAATGTGATGCTACCTAATATGGGATGGTAACACTATCCACTTCCATCTTTGTGGATCATTCTGCTTGTTGTGATTCTCTTTTACTTGAAATATTTATTTTACAAGAAGTAACAATGTGGGACCTTCATAATCTACCAGAAAAGCATGTTTCTTCCCCATGATCTCCACCTAATCATGCTTCATTACTCTTTCCTTGCTTCTTGGTTAACGCAGAAGGAAACATTTACCCCGAAATAAGAAAAATAAGTATTTTAAATTGTGCATTTAAACAACAATTAAAATTGGCTAAATTAATAAATGAGAATGGGCCAAATTAATTAGTTATTTAGCTAAATAAATAGACTTGAAATAAATCTACATGATTTTAATCTTACGTAGGTTTGGATCTCTACCATGATGTAATGCTCACAAATGTGACATCGTTGATATCAAAATCTATTTTACTAGATTTGCAAATTCCATTTGGATATTAATAATAATAGCCATGATCATTCTAGAATATACATTATTGAAAATCACAACCATTGTAGAATAAACACCATTCAAAATCATGACTTTTCCAAGACAAACACCATTCTCTTTCACTTTACTTATTAACGGGAAACATATGAGAATAATCCTCATAAAAGTAAATTTGAATGCTTATAATCTATTTTTTAGATAAGTGATAATACAATTTACCAAAAAGTAAAAAAAAATTCAATTATTTGAATAAATTTATTTTTCCCTTCGCCATGGGATTGAAGCCTCTCCACTTTTATTCCTATCTCGATGGCTTATGGTTCTATCCTTTTCTCTTGGCCTTGATTTTTTCCTTACCACTATATGTCTTTCCCATCGATCCTGTTTCTCCCCAATGAACATATTTTCTCATCTCTCTGGTAATGGATTCTAACCTAGATATGGTAGACTACTTTGACAACTTAGATCATTGATGGAATTTTGCACCTAGGATGAGTACAATTGGGTCTGTTTTGTCTCTGTAGTCTCATATCTATGCATCTCATTTTCTCCCACATCATGTTGCCCTCTCAACATGTCATTTCCTCACCCTCCACCCCCCCTGTGATTGTCACTCATTGGTCCAAACTTCCCTTCTCCCTCGATAGTTTGGAAGTGTATTTCCCTATATTTTCCTTCCTCTCCCTTGTGTTGTCCCTCCGTCATGACTTCTCTTTCCTCTATTGGTCACTGTTTGTCACCCCTCTCCTGATCCCTAACTCTAGACAATTTTTCATCCCCACTAAAACTTGATCAAGGCTTGACCTTCCCACATCTCTTTAACAAAAGGAAAATACATTTACATTAAGGATATTCCTCATTTCTTTGGGAAAGTTTTGGTACAAATTTTTTTGGGTGAAAAACCCTCAAACAAAGCCACGTACACTTGTTTGTAGAGCAATTGGAAACCTCACTTGGATTACTCCTTCACCACCCACATTTTGATTAGATAATGGGTAGCCTTCATTTTCACATTGGAGGAAGACTGTAATAGGATTATGGAGTAGGAATGGAGTTGGGGTCTGTCTAGCCTCTCCTTAAAAAATGGATTGTCAATTTTGATCCCTCCCATGAAACTATCTCCAAACAAAAAATATTGGGTGATCCTTCTAGACCTCCCACTCATTTTGTAGTTTGAAAAGGCACTATAATCTATAGGTGACAAAATTAGAGGATTTTCAAAGTTAGAGTATAACTATGATAGGAAATTAGACTTAGGAAACAAATTTGGATGTAAGTGGAGGTGGATACTAGTTGGGGTTTACGAGGGAAAATTCAACCAATATTCATCACACTTATTTGGACTCATAAACTAGGCCATTAGAGGCTTCCTTTATGATGTTTCATGTGTAACTCCAAAGGACACCTCAAAGTAAACTTCTCAAGGTTTACATCCATGCTACCATAACTCAAATGAATCTGGAAAATAAAGGTAGCTATGTCTACACTAGGGGGGGGAGAAAAGATTACCTCTTATACTTGGCAAACCTAACATTTTCTCTGAATTCCAAGAAAGAGCCTTCATATTGGCCAAAGTGTCCTTTGTAAAGTCAATATAATGGCAAGAAGTCAAAAAACCTTACTAGTATTTATCATCTCTCGATTTCAGGTTCCTCCATTTTGGTTTCTCCTTTTCTTAATTTTTTATCTTCCCCTCCTCCCTCGACTCCCTCTATCACCCCCCTTCCAATCCCTCATCATAATATTCTCCCTCATAACCCTCTTTGTTACCCTTATATTTTTCTCCCCTTCCCTAAGCCTTGTTCCCTCCCCTTCATTGGAGCCTTCCCTTTACTTAGTACACCCTCCCCTCCTCTTTTCCCCTTCCTTTTGCAAGGTCCATAAACCCGTTTCCTCTTAGAAGCCTTATCAAATGTGCCCTTTTTAAAACTAAATGAATTTTTCTTCCTCCATTTGAGGTTTGGCTCCAGACACATCCTATCCAACCTAGTGGGTTGCAAGCACATCTTCTCAAAGCACAACAGAAAGCTATCCTTGACATTAGCCATGGGAAAACATGTACCATCACCAAGGCCCTTAGACTAGGAAAAGTCGTCCCCTTTGTTCCAACATGATTATCCCCTCCTTAAATACTTGAGACTTAGAGGGTGCTCTAAAAATTTTGGCCCTCAAATTCCTATTCTATCTTCACAAATCTAACATCCTCTTCCTCTAGGAAACAATGGTTGAAGGTTCAAAAGAAAGATATTTTTAGAACCTTCGTTGAAACAATAGTCATTTTCTACCTTGGATGTTGATGATCTTTTGAGTGGGTTAATAATGGGCTAGAGTGCCCAAATACATGTCTTTGGCTCTTGCACTTACAATTTTCTATCTTGATCTCCCTAGAGATAAATTAACTACTCCACATTGTCTCCATAATAAACATTTATGGTCCATAATCAGAGCATAATGTTTTATGGGAATATCTTTCTGGGTTTGGAACACTATCAAATCATTTATTGATAGCTAGAGATGACCTAAAAATTATCCTTCTTGCATATGGTCGGATAGAAATAATAATGGACATCCAAATCTCTATCAGGAATATAAGGTGGAGCCAACATCTGTAAAACGAATAGTCCCCATCATGCCTCCACTCACACAAGCCATCCCATGGGGCCTTTTTTTTTTTAATGGTGCAACCTAAGGAATTCCTACAAGATGTGGTGCATGTGTGGTCCTCTTTTCTCCCCAATCCTGCAATGTAAGAGCAATGATATGCACCGGAAGAGGCACAAACATCCGAGCAAAATGTATAGCCCTTCACATTAACTAGTAGAAGTGGCTTCTATAAAAATAATAAATCACTTCATGTCATTGGATATTCAAATTTTGTAATTGTTTGGGAAAGCAAGAAGATCACCATTCGAAATATTTACTTGCATCAAAATTTGTAGGTTAACCAAGACACCCTTTCCTCTTATGACTTGTTATTTTTAACTCACATTCTACTAGAGCTAAACAACAAAGCAAATAGACTATCAAAAAATCCTATTAAACTGCTCAACTTCATAGAAAGTTCTCCCTCACAAATCTTCATAGGTTATAAATATGAAAAATTGACAAGTTTATATTTTGTTGTGTACATAGGTAGGTAACCCCACATCAGCAACATAATGGAACACTAAGAACAACTATTGTCTTGCAACCAACCAACTAATGTTGAAGTAGAAGGTGTGACATGAGTAGATATGCTAGAAGAACTCAGAATAAAACTAATATGAGAAATATTGACAATGCAAAAGTGGTATGTTATTCGAGCCTAAAAGACCTCCATGAATTCTATTGCAATATGGGTTTCATACTATAATAGAACAAAAGTCACGACAATTAAATAGAAAAACACTTTTGTAAGTGACAATACCAAGAAGAAGTTCCTTTCATATAGTTATGTTTAAAATCAAAATTTCATTTAGAATTATAGCGTTGAGAAAAAGATAAATGAAAAATAAGAAATTATTATCCTATAAATATTTAAAAAAATAGTAAAAATAAATAATACATGTTTTGAATAGTCCAATTATATTTATTAGTCAAAATAAAATAACATTCATGGAATTTCAAATGGAATATATTAAAATAATATTTATGACTGAGTTTAAACTACTCTAAAACATAAATATAAAAGAACTTGGAACTACTCTAAAACATAAATATAAAAGAACTTGGAGGCAGAGGAATTTCTAAAAGTGGCCTGAATCAGGGCAAAAAAATTTCAAAAAATATTGTGGAGGCGGTGTTTGAATCGTGTTTTTATGGTGGAAATGGATTCAACACCATCAAAAACGTCTATGACACCTAAAATTTTGAAGTTTAACAACTATAACTTGAATTTACAAAATCCTTGCCAGATTTTCTCTAAATATGACCGGAATTTCCATAATTTTCCGGGCAATTCATTTGGCTCTTTAGACTACAGCAATATAAAATAAGGAAAAAAAAATTAGCAAAAAAGGGAACTAAATTGATTACTACTCTCTATAAATATTGTTGGAATAGTATAGACATGATGTACCACACCTGTCACACACAAATATAATACAATTTTCTCTACATCAAATGTTCATTACATGGATACAGTATTCGGAAAGTTATGGAAATTCTCGTCATATTTTAGAAAAATTCGGCAAGGATTTTTGTAAATCCAAGTAAAATCTATCAAATTTCATAATTTTAAGTGTCATGGAAGTTTTTGATGGTGCTGAATCTATTTCCACTATCAAAAACATGATTCAAACACTGCCTCTACAAGATTTTTTGAATTTTTTTGCCTGACCACTTTTGACTATCCCTCAAATAAAAATCACTTATCTCCAATTTTATATTATAATTCAAATCAAACACTAGACTCATTATCATTACCTTCACTCCAGACGCCATGTAGATTGTCATACCACATTACAGTGGCTGGTTGCCAGCCAAACGACCTGCTTGCACAGTATTATGCATATCACAAGTGTTATCGCATCATTAAAAGAAAGTCTCATTTTGGAAGCCAACGAAGTAGAGGCTCTTATGTTGAGCTTACAAAAGTTACACTAATGTTTATACAGCTTAGAGAAATCATTGTGGACCATAACACGCAGAATGTGTATCTTTATAGAAACTCCTTTTTATTAGGGTTTTACATTTATCTCCATCTTTTCCGTACTATTATTAATATTTTATATTTTTAAATTATATTATATTTATTAGGTTTTCATTTTCAGTTGGACAATATCGTATTTTGTTAATATTTTATATTTTATTTATTATATTATGTTATTAATGGGAGAACATATTTTATTTATTATATTATGTTATTAATGGGAGAACTTTTTGATATATTTATGTATGTAAGAGTATTGACTAGAGCTTTTTTTTAGAGTTCTAAATATATATTTATGCATTTAAGAGTAATGAAAAATAATGATGATACTAATAATGGTATTACCAAATTTAAATGAGAAAGCAAAAATATTTTACTCAATAAAATTTAACATTTAATACTAATTATCCATAAACACCAAAAAACAAATAGGAATGGTTATAACAGTTTGATATATCTGTTTTATGTAGTTAATGATATACGAATATTACGCATAGTCTAATTAATAGACTAAATTGCCTTTTTTGCGCATATGTTTTTTTTTTTTTTTGGCTAGTTTTGCCAGAATAAGTCGAGAGTTTTGCTCAAAATCCAATTTAAGCTCTTCAATTTGCAAAATTCGAGGGGCCAAATAGTTTTTTAATATGCTGAATTTTTTCAGAGTGTGCCTTAATATTGTAATTTCTTTTGTATAAATACATTTTAAACGCTGTTCAATTTACAAAGTTCGAGGGCCCCAAAATTTATTTAGGACACTGAATTCCTCATATTGTGCCTTAATATTAGTAACTTTTTTGTATAAATACATTTTAAATTAATTAAAATGTTTTAGAGATTTATTTTTTATATAAAAATTGATTTTGTCAATTTTTTTAATGTTAATCTATGATAAAGAACTACTCAACAATCTTTTTTTTCCCTTGGAAAAATCATAATTTTCATTAGTATAGGAAAATTACATATTGTAGATGCATTTCACATATGATGTATGTGAGGCTGAGTGCCTAACAAGTGAGAGTTCACTCCACGCAGGGAGGCTCTGTCTTCAGTATTGTTCATAATAAAGATAATAAAAAATCTCCTTATAGGGTGTAAATATGTCTGTCATTTATATACATTTGATAATTTAAAAACATAATACTATAAACATGTGCAAAAAAAGGCTCCAGTTAACTACCCAACAATCTTATAAAGAAAGAGATAAATTAATTGTTTAATTGAATGGACTTAAATTATTTTTAATTTCAATAATGGTTCATCTTAAATTTTCAAATCCATATCCATAGAAATACGAGCATATGTGGGATTTAAATAGAGTCTGGTGTCTTCACTATAACAATGAAACCCTCTTATGGAAGTACCAATTGAAGATAATGAAGCGAGATTCCACAAATGTAGAGGAAGATTGGGAAGCCTTACCTAGACTAGAGAAGTCAAGATTGATGGTAAAAGAGGATCGAAAGAGGGGAAACGTGGCTTCAAAAATAGGCTAGTGCAGCCCCAAAACCATGGACTAGATTTGTGAATTTTCGCTCGATTGTCATCTTTGTTGAAAACAATGATGAAGAATCCCATGGCCACAGGATAAATGTTTAAATTAGCTGAGATGGGGGGCTTCCAATGCTCATTAATCTAGGAGTGAAGATCAAAAAGCTTCAAACACAATCCAATATACTTATAGATCAGTCCAGTTTCAGATAAAAACTCTGCTTCAATAAGGGTGTCATCCTCCAGGGAAACCTCAAAAGTGAAGGCCTTGTTGACGGGTACCAATTTTATTCTAGAAGGAAAACTTCCTTCTAAGGCTTTAACAATGTCACAAAATGAGTTCGTAGGGGCTTGACAAGAGCCCAAAATAAAGGATGACGAGGCATCGCCAAGAACCCAAATCTCAAGGGAAGTAGCCGACGAGATGGACACTAAAGAATTAGAGGAACAATGACCATCACAGTCAGGAAAAAATATAGAAGAATGAGAGTGATTTGATGTGAGGGGATTCATAGAAGAGTCCAAGAACTTGGATCCAGAACTAGAGGTGAAGGGATGGACGATTGTTAAGGGGATTTTTTTCCCATTTTAAAATCTAACCCATAATGGACACACAATAGAAGATTCAAAGACAGAAATTGAAATCCATGCATGCCTTCAAACATAGAGGGGATGAGGATAAGGCCAACTAGGGATGAACCCTAGTCGTCATGGCATAGAAGCAGTGCAGAGCCATTCTACGATATTTGGATTGGTGTCCTCAATAGAGATAATTGTTATAGGTTATATAGTTTTGTATTTTTTTCATGTCTATGTAATTTAGGTGTTATTGTAGCAACATTTATTGGGTTTCTTTTTTTAATAAACACACACACACATTCACATTTATTTTTAATGTCAACGTTACCACTACTTTATTATCATCATTGGTATGAGCTACCCTTTTCCTACAATCTAATATTATGATTATATTTTTTTGGAATCATAATTTCTAATTAGTATTCATGCTAATTGGGTCTACATTATCATTGGAAATGGAAATCTTATTCTCTCCAAATGGATTTAAATTTTACTTGTTGCTTGTTCCTTATTCACAAACCAATTGTTCCTTTGGATTAAGGGGACCAACAATCTCATTTTCTATTATAGGCTCTAGTGTGGGATAATATGTTGCAGGCAGTAAAAATATACTTGTATTCAACGTAATTCCTTCATTACCTACTAACAAAAAAATAATAGTAAATAGATGTGTTTACATGACACTTTGATATCTCTCTAAAGGAGTCACTTCTCTTTGAATCCATGTTCTTCTCCAAAAAATTAAGTCTCATTTTAACCATTAATTTGACCTATTTTGTATGAGCTCAAAGTTCTTTATATTTCCTAGATGGATTTGTACTATAAAATGACTATGTTATGATTTTTACTAGTCTTTAATTTATTAGTGCTCACCTAAGAAAAGTATTGAATGTATGACATTGAACATAGTCTTTTCATGTTTCATGACTATTTTAATTTTCTTTACATCCTAATGATGACATACATGTCTCTATGGGATTAGTATGAGTTTTTTCATCATTATAAGTGATATAAGAGTGGGCCTAAAACATTACATCTTATTTTGGGGTCAAATAACACCATCTCCATGTTTAATTTATCGTATTGGACTATAGTGTTGTAATACAATCATGTCATATACCATTTGCACCATAAAAACAACTCAAGGATATATCCCCAAGACATAACTCAGTTGGTCAAGTTCCTATTACTAAGTACCTCGCCTATCGGGAGGTCGCAAGCTGAAATCTCCTCAACACAATTGGGGCTAGGAATTGCTAGTTTGGCCGATGAGTAGATCCCTTTGGGTTGATCTACCTGAATTTTCCCATGCATGTAGCGACCACTCAGTTTCTGTGAACCACATTAAAAAAAGAAAAAAAAACTCAAGGATATTGATAACAAGAAATGTGGATGAATTTATTTATTGTAATATAAAATATGTGGAATCACAATCTCAATATTACAATGTAGTATTGACCCATAATGATGGCTGAAATGTAAATTCTACTCATTGAGCTATAATTTCATGAAAATGAATGAGCCAAAATCAATCTATTTAATAAATAATTTAGACTAAAACAATGAAAGTAAAATTTTCACTAGAAATTCCCCTAAGTGATGTGCAAGGGGCATGAGAATCCCCATGATTAGGGCTCACAATGGTGAATATAGTGTATCCATCCACCCTCTCCTCTTTAGATTTGACTATGATATATGCACTCGAGATAAGGTAGGATCACATGCATTCATCGTGGTGGTGATGTATTAGAGTTATGTCCTATAATCGTTATTCGTGGTATACACTTAACATTTGTGGGTCTAGTATAATCAAACTAGGTCTTGTTTCCAACCACATTGCATTGTATTTTGGACACTCTAGGAAATGATTCCATACTACAATGAAGTTATGGGACCTCGAGCCTCATTAGATTTCAAAGGTATGGGATTTGTGAAGCTTGGGTTTTCATTATGCTTCCATAATGTTCACCTTGCTTGGTTTTCTTTGGTTTCTAATACCTCTCTCAACATTTCCATTTCCTTTAGTTATTTTCTACTATGCATTATTCTAGTTGTCGCCTTTCATTTTGGTGAGTCAGATCCCCTTAAATTTGAGCGATCTAGATTTATGCAATAATGAAATGAAATATAGATTTAAATAGAAACACAAATCTACAACAAAAAATGAGCTTCAATTAATTAATAGCAAATATTTTAAACTATTTACCCATAGAATGGAAACAAACTAGCTCGGGCGATGATAGCTTATTTCTAAGAAGAGATGTATTTTCTACATGCCTTCTAAACTATCTTACAATGAGACTCAAAGGCCTTTTCTATTATAGAGATTGTGTAATAAATATTAGACGGAACAACCACTGTTCATTTGGTGGAATGCGCATTTATGATTTTCAAATTCACATGAGATGGGTAGATGAACCTCATAATAATTAGATGGACTTAAAATTAAGGAATATCATCATCATAATGATTGAAATAAACTAAAGCATTGGAGATCAAAGGATCAATTCTCTCAGTAAGGATCCATAAACATGATTGAATATTGATTAATCACTAAATTGATACAAACATAAAGAACATCTTCATTTTTATAATAAATAGTTAATTATACGTATTGTTTTAATGAGGAGGATTGTACATGAACATTTCACAACTTACAATAAATAAATTAAAATGGTTATTAACCTTATATTTTAAAATATATGAATTATCCTCACATAGTGAGGTAGAAGGCACCTAAAAAAAACTAACATTAAAAGCTTGGGAACCAAAATAAGAGCCACTTTGAATGTGCTTGGAATATCCTTCACAGACTTTTCTCTATCTTCTAGGAACTTGATCCGATATTGAAAAAGGTATTACAGACTATGTGTGAAGTTGCCTATGTTACTTAGTGCAATGGATCGATAAGATTGCAAATAACATAAACACTTAAACAATTATAAAACAAAATCAAACACATCAACACAACCAAAATTGATAAAGGAGTTCACCAGACTTCCTGGCTACGTCTCCTAGTCCTTTAGCTTCCAGTGTTGACCTCTTTATTATGTCTTCAAATAGTTGTTACATTTGTGAGCTCAAAAATAGAGTCTCAACCATGAAAATGGATCTCACCGTTGTGTTCAACTCGAATCTTCGAGTCGAAACGAGTATGCTCTCAACCGTACTTGGTCACTCTGACCTCCAGACCCCCTGGAATGGTTCACAACACACTCTGTCAACTTTGTTTATGTTATGGTATTAATATACCATGTTTAGTTATAAACTATGCTAATCACGACATAATACGTTTATATTAAAAATAGAGTATTAACCAAAGGATTGGCGGGCGCGGGGTGGACCCCGACTGTCCGAACTTTTCCTGGTGCTAATCTCGAGATCAAAAAATATGACGGCTATTGCATCCTGCTCAACAACTACTCCAGACAACCTGCATCGTCGATCTGTCCTAAGGGATCCAATGGCTATCGCCCGATCTCGTGCTCCAACTAGCACATTTGCTAATTCTCCAAAGGCACGTGAGAAAGCGATTTTAGGATGCTACTTGTCGACCACTGAGTGGATTCGTGCAGATTTTTGGAAAACCATTTCCTACCTTGAAGGCACGTGATAAACCACTTACCGCTTCTCTGCCAGAACTTAAAGGAGTTTAACTTATTTTGCATAATCTCATCGCATCCATTTTCCAGGATAACCTGCTTGCATGTTTCGACGTGATATGCATCGATCTCCTTTGATCAAACGATCTCCGCCCTTATTTGCTGATCCCATCGCATGTGGTATGAACCAATAATAGACTGCCACATCATCTTCTGTGCTGACATCATCAAGAACCTATGACTCTTTCTCGGGTTGCCACGTGTCTGTCTAACGTAGGCATTGACTTTTTGGCCCAAATCTTTAATTGGCTCTAATTTCTTCATCCGAACTCAGATTTATACATTGTTTGTACCATTGGCTTTGTATTAATGAGGACTTCAATGTAATCCTACTTTCACCTATATTTGAAGACTTTTGATCTGGAGGCTATGCTGAATCCATTTTGGATCACTCCTCCCCACTAGAAGCTTTTGGTCCACCAAAAGTTGGTTTTAGCTATCGAGTAAGTGAGGATAAAGTTCCTTCACTTTTCCAATCTCTATCCATCATGCTTTACTTGGATTTGTACCTTTGAGTCCAGCTCAAAGATACTCAACATTCCCCCATCGCGAAGTCCTTATACTCCTGTCAACAACTGTGTCCTCCTATAACTCATTGAGATAATCGGGTAATAGATCCTCAATGGAAGGTAGTTGACCTTGCTCTTCGGGATCTTAAATCAATAAAGGTTCATACAACCTCAAGTTTTCAACATTTACAACATAATAGATTTGCATAAAAGCTGCTAGATCTAGGCGGAAAGCATTTTCAACAATTTTATCAAGTATTTTGAAAGGACCATATCTAATTGGTTTAAACTTTTTACCTTCCCCTTGTAGTCTTTCTTTTCTGATGTACAACCAAACTTGATCACCAACTTAAAAACTATACTCAACTAGATGCTTATCATGTCACGCCTTATACTTTGCTTGACTTCTTTCTAGTTGTTTTTGTATTGCCTCGTAAATTTCCTGGATTTGTTCAATGAACTTGGTTGCTTTGTCCACATCACTGTGTCCATCAATTGCTATGTCTTTACCATAGACAAAATCCAAGGGATACTTTGGTATAAAACCAAAACAAGTCTCCAAAGGAGATCTCTGAGTAGAAGAATGTTTTTCATGGTTTTAAGCATGCTACACATAACACAAATGCTCATCCCAAATTTTGGGATGTTGGCTGCAATATCCTCGAAGTAACTGTATCATTGTCCTGTTGACCACTTCTATCTAACCATCTGTTTGTGGATGAAATGATGTGCTCTTCTTTAAATTTGTGTGCATTAACTCCCATAGACTTGACCAAAATTTCCCAGCGAATTGAGAATCTCGATCAGATACAATACAAGTGGGTAGCCCAAAATGAACCCATACATTTTGAAAGAACAACTTTGTATTTTTTTCAGCTGTGACCTGTTTATTACATGGTGTCAAAATACACATCATACTGAACCTATCCACAACTACATACAAATAATCATGACCCTTTCTAGACTTTGGCAATCCCCCAACAAAATCCATAGAAACACTTTCCCAAGGATGATAAGGAATTGGAAGTGGAGTATACAAGCCTAATTTTCTATTACTTGGCTTGCTTGTAGCACAGATAGTACATCCTTTAATATATCTAGAAACTGTCTCATTGATTCGTGGTCAATAACGGAACCTTTGTAATTTGTGAAACTGTTTTACTTACACCAAAATGACCTGATATGAGAGAAGTATGTACTTCTCGAATTATGTTAACTCTTTTAGTTTGTGGAATGCATAACTTTCCCAAATGATATAAGAGTTTCTCCTTTATATAATAATCCAATTCTTCTGCCTACTTGCCATGACTTAAAGTTGCATATACATCCTTAAAATCTGCATCTTGAGCATATTGTTCAATGTAATTTTCATGAATTATGCTTAAGTATTGTGGATGCATTTAGAATTGGTCTTGATAACATGTTTGCAACCTTATTATGTATGCCTTTCTTATATCTGATAACAAGATGAAATTGTTTTAGAAAACCCATCCACCTATAATGTCTTGATTGTTGCAATTTAATTTGTGAGTGTAAATATTGAAGTGGTTGATGATCTGTGTGTATGATTGTTTCTTTACCCATTATGTAATATTTCCACTTTTTAACACTCTGAACTAATGCATACAATTCTTTATCATATATAGGATAGTTAACAATTACTAATGTAAATGTCTCAGAATGAAAGCATATAGGCTTTCTATGTTGCATCAACACTGCCCCCATGGCATATTCACTTGCATATGTCTCAATCTCAAATGGATGTTGAAGATTTGGCAGTGCTAGTACTGGTGTTGTATTGATCTTTTCTTTCAATGTGTTGAAGGATTTCTATTGTTTGCCTCCCCACTGAAACACTTGTTTCACACTTGTCAAAGCATGTAAGGGAGTTGCAATCAAAGAAAAGTTAGCAATAAACTTTCTCCAATATTGCGCTACCCCTAAGAAACTTCTAATTTCTGTAGCAGTATTGAGTTTAGGCCAGTTTACAATGACTTCGACCTTAGAGGGATCTATCTTCAATTCACCATCCCCTACAATATAACCCAAATAATTCAAAGATGTTCTGCCAAATTCACATTTTGACAATTTCACGTAGAGATTTTCTCTTTTTAAAACATCTAAAATATGCTTTACATGCTTTACATGTTCATCCCATGTCCTACTAAAAACAAGAATATGATCTAAATAAACTATTACAAAATCATCAATAAATGGCCTAAATATATCATTCATTACTCGTATAAACGTAGCAGGAGCATTAGTTAAGCCAAAAGGCATAACCAATCATTCATAAAGTCCTTTCTTTGTTTTGAAAGTAGTTTTCCATAAATCATGTTTTGCAACTCTCATCTAATGGTAGCTGCTTCACAAGTCTAATTTAGAGAAGTAAATTGCATCTTTTAAATGATCTAATAAATTATCAAAACGAGGAAGAGGATAACAATTATTTATTGTGATTTTAATTAGTGCTCTAAAATCAATGCACATTCTCCATGAACCGTCTTTCTTTCGCACCAACACAATAGGTGATCTACACGGTGATGTGCTTGGTCGAATAAACCCTTTATCGAGCAACTCTTGTACCTGCTTCTTTATCTCTGCATTCTCTAGAGTTGATAACCTATACATTCCAATGTTAGGTAGTGGATCATCTTGCTGCAAATAAATTTCATGTGCTATCTCTCACTTGGGTGGAAGCCCTTTAGGCTCTTGAAATAAAATATTATATTCAGAAACAACTTTAAATAGATCTACTTTTTGTTTAGGATTACAACCTTGGAATGCATCAGATTTATCAAGATCCTTTGCTTTTACAATCATTAGTAAAAATTGCTTACATGAATTTACAATTCTTATCATCTATACTGAATTTATGAGAGCGAAGTTATCTTTGAGTTTATGAACCCTTAGAATATATTCAATTCCATCCTTAGTGAGTTTATACTTATTTTCATCTTGATAGAAGATATCTTCTCTATCATACAAGTATGGACTTCCTAATACAATTCCACATATGTTCAATGGGACTATGTCTAACTCAACCTCATCTACAAACATTGATCCAATAAAAAATGAAGTTTACATTGTTTCGTAACTTGTAGCCTTGTTTTATCACACACCCAACCTAATGGATATGGATTTTTATGAGGTTTTGTTTCTAGACCCAACTTCTTTACAATTTTTTCAAAAATCAAATTAACTTGTGACCCACTATCAAATAAAGCATCAATTTTATTGTGCTTGGAAATGACTCTAATATGAAATAGCTCATTTCTTTTTCTCTCATAACTTTCATTATCAACAGAATGCGAAGAATCACTTGTAGATGCTTCAAAATCTTTACCTTTTATACATGTACCTATAACCATTGTTTCGTCACCTGAGTATGATCCAAAGTCCTTTTGAATAGTAGCAGCATTCTTTCGCTCTTTACTCCCAAACTTCTTAGGCTTCAATTCTAGATGCAAAGACCAGAAGTGTGCCTCATCATGTCCTTCCTTCTTAAAATGAGCGCATGAAGGTTTATCCTTCTTCACAGTGTTTGTTTTCCTCTCCTTCCATTTCAGTTTATTCTTGCCTTTATTCTTGTTCTCAATAGATTTGAATGATTTCCCAACATCTAGGGTTACATTTTTACCTCTAGCCTCTAGATGAGTTTCTTGAATTCATACATCATATAAGCTAGTGGGATTAAACATAAGTATAGTATGCTTCAAATAACTATGAATACCACCTATATATTTTAACAATGTCTCTGGTGAGTCAAATGATATGCCTAATGTTAAAGCTCTCTTACGAAATTCCCGAGTATAACTCTAAACACTTTGACCCTTCAATTGACGTAGTGTTTGCCAACTCATCATTGCTTACTGCATATAAGCCAAATGATACAATTTATTTTTAATGGACGAAACAAATTCATTCCAAGTTGAAATGATTTTACCATGCTTTTGGAGATCTTCTTGTGTCTTTCCTTCCCACCACACAAGTGCAGTTCCTCCAAGTCGCAAGCTAGCCAATTGGATCTTCTTCCTTTCTGAATCAACTTTCTGCACCTTGCAATATACACCAATTTTCCTTATCCAATTATCAATCTTTTCAGCATTAAGTTCTCCAACATAAATTGGAAAATCAAAATTTACATCTAATTTGATCAAAGAGGATTTCTTTTTCTTCTTCTTAGAAGAACTAGTTTTATGAGAAGAAGACGATGATGGCGATGATGGAGGAGATGGTGGAGGAAGCATTCCTCCTTTTCCTTTATCTTCTTTATCCTCTTTATCTGGAAGGGAAAAACGTAAACATTCCTCTATTCCTTTGTTTAGTTTAGGTAATGAACTACCTTCACCTTTGCCCTTTTTAAACTCATGATACATTTCTTCCACCATGGCACATATCGTCACGAAAATATCTAAGAACTGGGATTCTGACCCAAGTGGAGTTTCATCTGCCACCCGTCTTCATGAAAAGACCCTTCCAATCTCTGGATTCGCCTCAAAAAGTTCACCTTTACCTCGTCTAAGCCTCAACCTAGTAAGCATTCAAATCTCCACACAAACTTGACAAACCTTAAAAACCTTAAGCTCTGATACCACTTGATCTGATATTGAAAAAGGTTTACAGACGATGTGTGAAGTTGCATATGTTACTTAGTGCAATGGATCGATAAGATTGCAAATAAAATAAAAACTTAAACAATTATAAAACACAATAAAACACATCAACACAACCAAAATTGATAAAGGAGTTCACCAGACTTCTTGGCTACATCTCTTGGTCCTTTAGCTTCCAGTGTTAACCTCTTTATTATGTCTTCAAATAGTTGTTACAGGTGCGAGCTCAAAAATAGAGTCCCAACCATGAAAATGGATCTCACCGTTGTGTTCAACTTGAATATTCAAGTCGAAACGAGTATACACTCAACCGTACTTGGTCACTATGACCTCCAGACCCCTTGGAATGGTTCACAACACATTCTGTTAACTTTCTCTGTGTTATGGTATTAATACACCACATTTAGTTACAAACTACGCTAATCACGACATAATACATTTACATTAAAAATAGAGTATTAACCAAAGGACCAGTGGACACGGGGTGGACCTCGACTGTCTGGCCTTTTCCCGGCGCTGATCTCAAGATCAAACAATCTGATGGCTATCATGTCCTGCTCATCAACTACTCTAGAAAATCTGCACTGTCGATCTATCCGGAGGGATCCGATGGCTATTGTGAGAAAGTGGTTTCAGGATGCTACGTGTCGATCACTGAGTGGAATCGCACAAATTTTTGGAAAACCATTTCCTGACTTAAGGCATGCGATAAACCACTTACTGCTTCTCTTTTAGAACTCAAAGGAGTTTAACTTCTTTTGCATAATCTCATCGCGTCCATTTTTCAGGATAACCTGCTTGCATGTTTTGACGGGATATGCATCGATCTCCTTCGATCAAACGATCTCCACCCTTGTTCACTGATCCCACCACCTGTGGTATGAACCAATCATAGACTGCCACATCATCTTCTACGCTAACATCATCAAGAACATGTGACTCTTTCCCAGGTTTCCACGTGTCCTTCTAATGTAGGCATTGACTTTTTGGCCCAAATCTTTAATTGGATCTAATTTCTTCATTCGAACTCAGATTTATACGTTGTTTGCACCGTTGGCTTCGTATTAATGAGCACTTCAACATAATCCTATTTTCACCTGTATTTGAAGACTTTTGATTTGGAGGCTATGTTGAATCCATTTTGGATCATAACTACTTTATGGTTAGGTTTTCTTTCCATTTGTGTAAAAAATCAAAATTCTTTATTTTGTGAGTTTTCTCATTTTTAACATTGAGAATTCATAGTCTTCTCTCTATCTTCTAGGAACTAATTTATGGTTAGGTTTTCTTCCCATTTGTATAAAAAATCAAAATTCTTTATTTTATGAGTTTTCTCATTTTTAACATTGAGAAATTGAGTTGTGGCCTCATGAAGATAGTGACTCATAACTATTTTCTTGTCTGAAGTTACTTAGCAACCATTGAGCTTCTCCACATAAATATTTCTCTTTTAATTTATAAATCTAGCATACTCATTACCAATGCATTATGTGAGGCATTCATAATTATTTATAAATAAATGGACTCCTCATATTACCTATGTGTGAAGTAAGATCTTAGAACCTTGTGTAGCTTACAAGTAGTGTAGTTTTTGGTTGCCATGTCATTTTCCAATCATCATGTTAGGTTATTTCCCAGTAATATCTCTATCCAATCAATTCTTTCCAAGTTTCAACCTACGACATGTCTAATTAGAATCTATTTTCCACGAGGAGAAAGTGGAGAGAGTGAAATGCAAAAAATTGGAAAATGGAAAGAAAATGCAAAAGATTATGGATTAAAATTTTACATAATATTAAAATTATTTTTAAATTGGTCCAATCTTAGACAGGTTTGCATCTCGGTATGCTATCAAATATGTACATTTTCATGTTACTCATTTAGGGTTCACAATCCCTAAAATTACAAACTCTAGATATTCAACCTAGGTCTTCATTACCCAAAACCCTACACACTTTTGCCAAGACATACATGGACCCTACCTTTCAGGAACTAGTAAATATCCTTGAGAAAAAGAATTTTCTCCTGGTCTCAAATCCTTGTGGATTCTCGATCACAAATAGTAGGGATGGTTGTGATCTAAGCCCTATCAAAATGTTTTTGGATGGTCCCTATAAAATTGCTTTCAATCTTGCAAAGATGATAAGCCTTTTCTTGACACCTCTAAAATGCATTTCCTTGTCAATGCTCCTCTTATTTTGAGATTCACGTAGCATTCTTGCCATTTGCACAGTGTGCATGGAAATGGTGCTCGACGTCCCCTTTGCAGAAATGAACCAAATTGATGAGTGATTTTACCATATAAATATAGTTAAAATATTGTAGACACGATTCCATTCTTACGTAGGTCTACATCTCTACCGGCTGCAATGCTCTAAAACTTGACATGGTTGAGGTCAAAATGTGTTTTGCCAGATCTTTAGATTCCATCTGGACTCACGCCTGTCACAGAACAAATATTATTCACCGTCACTGCCATTCCAAAGCAAACACCATTTTCGTGCACTGATGAGAAAAACCCTCAACAAGGTAAATATGAAAGATTATATCTCTATGATGTAGTTTGATATACCCTCAAAACCCTACTTATATAAATACAGTTAAAAGAAATAAAGTCAACCCTAATTATATAAATACAGTTAAAAGAAATAAAATTATTTAAACAAATTTAGATGTGTATATGTGTAAACTATTATTTAGTCTTTAAATAATTGACAATAATTTTTGTTTCAAATTAACCTATTTGATTCATTTTTAATATATCATTAATATATATTATTTATTTATTTTAAAAAATAAATAAAAAGAGAAAGTGGAAAATAAAATTTAATGAACACAGAGATGTGATACCAAATTATATAATCCAAAATTCCTTTGCAAAGAAACAAAACTACAATGTACTTGTGAGCTTCCGGTTAACAAAGTAAAGCGGTGAGCCCCTTTCCAGGAAATTTTATTTTTATACATAAACATTCCCAAGGATGCTACGCAAAATTTTATATATGTAAGAATTCGTGTGAATGCTATGAAAAATAATACAATACAATACATCACATCTATCCTTATTGATAGTTGACAGATGATTTGTATGTAGCATTGGGTTGTCAACTTTTAGTAATAACGTTTCTTGCAGTGAGCTTTGCATCAGAAAGAGTGGTCAACTGAATAAAGAAAGGAGCTTGGAGAGAGGTACCACTGTTCAGAAACTAGTTTACTCCCCATTTATGTGTCATCTGTTTCCACGATTGAGAGTTTCCCTGCATGCAACAAAATACATACATAAAATACATATGAATAATCCCTCTTATACTATAAATATAAAAATAGAATACTTAGGAAAAAGTGAGTTTAATACTTGTTGTAGTTCAACTGCTCCAAGATCACCATCTCCTGCTTCATAGAATAAATACAACGAAATAGTAATTGTTGGCTCCTCGGTCAGCATGAAAAGAAACATTGATCCCAGAATATTGGCAAGGCACCCTACATAACATAACAATAAGGAAATTAAGCATATGAAAAGCAATTAAAATGAAATGGACCAAATCAATGCCTGAAAATTGATGAGTGATTTCATTAGATGAATACTGTTGGAATAATATAGGTATGATTCAAATCTTCTGGAGGGCTTCATCTTTACCAGGAGATGCAATGCTTTCAAACGTGGCACCACTGAGATCAAAGTGTGTTTTTCCACCTCCACAAACTATACCATCTGGACATATATCAGTAATCACCACAGTCACAAGCATTCCAGAACAAACACCATTCTCCACGCACTTTACCTGTAAAATCCAAGTTATGAGAAGAATATTCAACATTCTATTAGTGAAAACTGTAACAATATTGACTAAATTCATTTCATACTTGATAGAAAGCTCCATAGCCTTTTTAGTCTTTGAATAGCACTAGACTTCATGTAGCTATATTTTATTGGAAAGGGGATTCTTTCACTATGCTGCCATACCCACATGAGCCTCTTCTCACACACACAAATGCAATGCAATACAATACAATTTTCTCCATCATCAAATGTTTATTTCATGGTGATGCAAGAGCATCCTGCTCAGAAAAACCATTGCAATATAGTAATCATAGGGTATTTTGCTTCAAGGGACTTGATTCCCTAAAGAGTGATTAATTATTTATTTTTCTATGTTTTTATGAGGGTTGTATAATAGTGAGGATATGTTATGAAACCAGCTCACAAAAAGATAGAAAAGATAGATGAACGCCTTAGAATTTAGCTTCTTCAAGGGGGCAAACCCCTTTACATTAAATAAATGAACAATTCTTTGATCATACAAATGGCAAAACCTCCTTTCTATCTATAGGAGTCTAAGGAGTCACAATATAACCAAGCCGACCTAAAAATAATAATACAAAGGCACAAAAATAACGATAGAGGGATTCTATGGGGCACAGTAATAACAATATGGGGACAATAGGGGCAAAACAATATTAATAAGGGATACAACTACAATAGTAATGGGGTAATCACTAGTATTAT
>APFE031398755.1:0-11989 GCA_000404065.3 Pinus taeda
AGTCTAAATATAGAACAGTCAAATATTATTAGCTCATAATAATAATTAGACTATAAACTTTGTCTTATTCTCTTGGAGCACTTCAGGATGAGCTACGGATGTGGTACATGCAGATCCCAGAAGGAAATACGTGGTTACCTATGGGATGACTAATATTTTCATGCAGGACATCAGTTAGAACTCAAGTGAGTTGAGTTTAGTGGACTGGAGGTGCAGTTGATGGAGTTGTGTTCAGTTTAGCTTTGTTAAACTGGTTGTAATTAGTCTAACTGGCGAATAGACTAGAGATGAGTTGGGTGAATTAGTTATTAATTAATTCACAAGTTATTAACTCATAATACAACTAATGAATACATCAGTTTAACTCAGTTGCATGTCAGTGCATGTTCAGTTCAGCAGGGACAGGTGTTAGAGAATCAGATTGCTATCAATTGTGACTATAGTTGTGCACCAGATCTTGCATGAGTATGCCAATGAGTTTGCACGTATTGTAGCTTGTTTATACGTGATTTAGCCAAGAAAAGACGTGGCTGCCTTGGTATTATCATCATTTCTCTTGCAGGTATTGAGCAACGGAGGCAGGGAAGCAGCGGAAGAGATTTGAGCCAGGGATTGATTCAGATCTGAGCTGTATTGTGTGTAACAGGTGGAGCTGGTACTGGATTGCTTGAGATAAGCATTGTACTTTGTAATGTTAATGACTCAATCATTAATATACAGATAGTTGGGGTTTTTAGCGAGATCCTTTCCCCGGGATACATACTGTGTTAATGTGTGAATGCTCTTGATGTTTTATTGTTATTGATGCTGCTATATTGATGATCAACGTAGAGGAGCTTATGTATTGTGTATATGTTTTCCGCAATAGTACATGATCAGGATAATCTTTGTTGAATATGTGTTAAATTATTCAAAATTTCTACAGGAGACTGTATCGGGAGACCCGAATGGCTTATATGGTAAGCAGCAAAGGAAAACCTCAAAATTTTCCTATTTATTCATTTGATACTGGCCTCGGATCAGCTATTCTTTTCAATGAGTCAGCTGGAGATGAATTAGAGAAGAATTTTTTGGAAAATCAATGCCAAAGGGATCAGCAAGAAGATGAGAAAGAGAAAATAGGTTGGTGGTGTTTATACTTTGATGGATCAGCAGGAAGAGAAGGGGCAGGAGCTGGGATTTGGATCACAAGTCCTAATAATGAAAGTAAGTTTCTCTCCTACAAACTAAATTTTGATTGCACTAATAATATGGTCGAGTATGAATCTTTGATTTTGGGCTTAGAAGCTTTGTTAAAGTTGAAGGCTAGAAACATTGTTGTTTGTGGAGATTATGAATTGGTAATTAAACAAGTGGAAGGTGCTTATCAAACCAAGGATGTAAGGATGAGGGCATATAGAAACTTAGTGTTGGATATGTTGGAAAAGTTTCAAGATTATTCTTTCAGTATCAAAACCAGAGACCAAAACTCTATTGTTGAACTCTCTTTCTTCTTCTGCCAGTCTTTTTATTATTCCTATGCACTCTTCTGAAAAGTATGAGGTGGAGGTTCGTCATCGACCAGTTATACTAGATAACATCACTAATTGGTAGGTCTTTGAGGATGATCAGCAGGTAAATAATTTCATTGAGTTAAAGGAAGAATTTGAGGGCACTCAAATGGATCAGCAAAACATGTTTGTGGAATCAAAGGAAAAGTCTGAAGTCTTACAATCAAAAAACGACTTAATTCCAAAGGGTCTCATTCCCCTTGAGAAATTGTTTGATCAAAATGATGTGTTCAAAGCCCCAAAATTACAAGCTGATGAGAAGGAAATAGAAAGCTGCAATTTAGGGGATTCTTTTGTACCTAAGATGGTTAAGATTTCAAAATTTCTTTCAGCTGATATGAAGGCTAAATATGTTGAGATGATGAAAAGGTTCATTGATGTTTTTGCATGGAGCTATGCTGATTTGAAACAATATGATTCTTTAATTATACAGCATACCATTCCTATTGAGAATGAAAAAAATTTCAAGCAGAAGTTAAGAAGAATCAATCCTCTCCTTATGCCATTGATTGAAAAGGAAGTGAAAAAAAAAATTGATGCTAAGATTATTGTTCCAATCAGATTCTCAAATTGGCTTGCTAATTTGGTCCCAGTTAGAAAAAAGAATGGTGAGATCAGGATTTGTATAGACTTCAGAAATTTGAATAAAGCTTCATTGAAAGATAATTATCCTCTTCCCAAGATGGATTTAATTCTACAAAACATTGTTGGTTCGCAAAGGATGTCTATGCTTGATGGTTTCTCAGGATACAATCAGATTCTTGTGCATCCAGATGATCAAGAGAAGACAGCCTTCACAATGCCATGGGGAACATTCATGTACGCCAAGATGCCTTTCGGTCTCATGAATGTAGGTGCCACTTTTCAAAGAGCAATGGATATTGCTTTTGCTGAGGAAAAGGACAAATCAGTAGTTGTCTATCTTGATGACATCATAGTTTTCTCAAAGAGAGAGGAAGATCATTTGAAGCACCTTGAAAGAATTTTGCTGAAATGTAGCAGGTTTGGTATCTCTCTTAATCCCACTAAAAGTATTTTTTCTCTAACATCAGGCAAACTTCTTGGTCATATCATCTCTGAGGAAGGAATTAGGATTGATCCTAATAGAGTTATTGCAATTCAAAAGTTAGATCTGCCAAGAAGTAGGAAAGAGATTCAATCCTTTCTTGGAAAAGTTAACTTTGTTAGACACTTCATTCCTAACTTTGCTGAGGTTATCAAGAATATAACAAAGATGTTGAAGAAGGGAGTGGACTTTAAGTCGACAGCTGAAGCAAAGAAATCTTTTGAGGAGATCAAGAAGGCACTCACACAAGCACCAGTACTTATCAGCCCAGATTTTACCAAGGAATTTCTTATTTTTACATTTGCTTCTAAGGATACAATTGTTGGAGTTTTGCTGCAAAAGGGAAATCAAGGTACTGAACAACCTATTTCTTTATTTAGTAAGACATTAGCAAATGCTGAACTAAAGTAAAACTTCCTAGAGAAACAAGCTTACGCCTTGGCGAAAGCTATAAAGGATTTCAGAATCTATGTTTTTCATTCTCACATTATTGCTTATGTTCCAAATGTTGTTATAAAGGATATCCTAACACAGGCTGATCCAGATGGAAAAAGGGGCAAGTGGATAGAAAAATTGTTGGAGTATGACATTGACATCAAACCCACCAAATTGGTTAAGGGTCAAGGCTTAGCCAAGCTACTGACACAGTGAAATTTGGACTGTCTTGACATTAACTTGAGTATAGAGATCTCAAAAATCTCTGAAAATGAAGAGGAATTGGTCCAAATAAATGAAAAATTCTTGGTTTCAGAATGCTATAAAGACGTAGCATTTGTTCTACAGCATAATAAAGCACCTGCTAATCTTTCAAAGTCCAAAGCTCGAGTTGTCAAGCTGAAATATTTAAGATATTTTGTGTATGATCAAAATTTGTTTTGGAAAGATGCAGGAGGGATTTTATTAAATTGTCTCCTTGAAGAAGAAGCTGATAAAGTAATCGATGAATTTCATAAAGGAGATTGTGGAGGACATCACTATTGGAAAGCTACTGCAAACAAGGTCCTAAGGGCTAGATATTTTTGGCCAACCATGTTTAGAGACATCTATAAAAAGGTAGCTACATGTCATGAATGTCAAATATTTGAAGGAAAGAGGAAGCTTGTACCTTTGCCTTTAGTTCCTATATATGTTGAAGCACCCTTCCAGCAATGGGGATTGGATTTTATAGGGGAAATTCATCCTCCTTCATGAGGTCAGCATCGCTGGATTCTTATAGCCACCAATTCCTTTACCAAATGGATTGAAGCGGTTCTGATAAGGCAAGCAAATGATTCAGTGATTATTTCTTTCCTAGAAAATAATATCTTATCTAGATTTGGTTGCCCAATGAAGATTATAATTGACAATGCTCAAGCTTTTAAGTCCAAGAAAATGATCAATTTTTGTCACCAATATCACATTACTCTTGGGCATTCTACTTCTTATTATCCGCAAGGAAATGGCCTTGCTGATCATCAAACAAAAGCATTGTAAGGATCATTAAGAAGTTGCTACAGGAAAACAAGAAAGCTTGGCATTTGAAATTGAAATATGCTTTATGGGCTGATAGGATTTGTACGAAGAGATCCATTGGAACATCGCCATATGAGTTAGTATACGATGCTAAAGCCATATTTCCAACATCACTTGGAGTACCTGTAATGAAGCTAATTCAAGGATTAGAGGAGGAACCAAACGTTGTACAAAGAAGAATCAATCAGTTGATAGCATTACAAGAGAAAAGAAATGAGGTGTATGACAGTCATCAACAAAGTCAAAACAGAATCAAGAGAACATTTGATAAGAATATCAAGGAAGTTACTTTTTGAATCCATGACAGAGTGTTGAAATGGGAAGCCAGAATCGAAGAGAAAGGTAAGCATTGTAAATGTGAAAATTTGTCGAAAGGCCCATATCAAATCGCTGCTTTTCATGGAAACAACATAAATTTTGCAAGAAATTGATGGAGAACCATACATTGGAGGACTTGTTAATGGCAGGTTCCTAAAGCATTATCATTGATTGAAATACTATCAGTTTCCCACAACATTGTATATAACCGTTTTTGTCAGTTTTTCTTTTTTTTGTAGATAATGACAAGCTGAAACATAAGGCTCAAGCCCGAGGTTTAGGCCCAAGAATCAGGAAAGGGTTGCTTGTCAAGAAAATCTATGTTTGTCATAAAATGGATAAAACACTGGACCTGCGAGTTCTTAGTGTACTACAGGAGCACACTATCCCAAGTGGAGCCACTGTTATCACTCAAGAAGTGATTACCAAATTGTTCACATCTATTTGTTTGTGAAGGTTAGGTGTTAGTCCAAGTTCAGTTTTTCCATGTTCAATGTAGTGTCTAGGTCTTTACAATCTTTGTGGCACGGTTACATAAAGGTAAATAATTCATTATCATTCATCAATGGTCTCACAAACCGCATAGATTCCTTGTATCAAGTTTGTTTTAAGGTTCTGATGTGTTATAAAGTAGTTTAGGTGTTTTCATAGCGCGGAAACAAGTCTAGCCGTTTTCGTAGCACAAAAACCATATTTTACACTGGCTGCGCTACGAAATCAGGGATTCGTGCGGATCCGTAGCAAATCCTGTTCAGCTGTCATATCCATCAAGTTCCATTATGTTTACATCATTAATCGTCAGTTTTTACGCTTCACCTATCATGTCCAACCACTTATCTTCATCATTAGAGTCGTTAGGTACCTTGCTACGCTCAGATTTCAAGTTTCAAGAAAAGCCAAGCACCCACGGTCATGATTTTTTGTTAGATTCATATGTAAGGAATAAATTGTTAAGTGCTCAATTTGAATTCCTTGGAAATCAGGCAAGCCAGCTATCAGGCGAGGCAGTTTTCAAGCGAGGCAGTGATCAAAGTGTGAGACAGCGCCAGTCTTTCAAATTTTCATACTGTTGGAGTTTCAGGAAGGGATCTATAGAGAAAAAAGAGCATAGGTCAAGCAGATGTTTGAGGAATGAACGTGAAGGTTTAGACAACATCCTAAAGAATGATGAAGTTGCACAAGCTTTCAAACAGGTTGGCTGTTGGAGGTTTTGCGAAAAACTTCAAGGAGGCCATATACAAGTCACCAAGGAGTTCGCTTTAAATTTCACAGGATTGAATTCAAAGGTTGGGGTACTTGAGTTGTAAATCTCTCCAAAAGTTATATGGACAGTCACTGAGATTCCAAGGGGATAGGAAAAATGGTTTAAAAACTTCAAGTTTGACATGGCCCCCTGCAAGGAATTTCTGAAACCGGAGTTCATTAATTCAGACTTAAACAAGTCCATGCCCAGAAGTTATGTCAAAGATTCATACGCTAATTTTCTTACCTGCATACAGAGGTACTTCACCTGTGAAGGGAGGTATCATAAGGTGTACCCTTATCACTTCAAGCTACTTCTTCTTTTCACTGGAAAGATCTCTATTGATTTACCCTTCTATTTGTTTTGGAGCCTGGGAAAAATGTGTGATAAGGTCCAGTTAAAGAAAGAAGCTTGTGAGACTTCGTTGTTTCATCACGACTTAGTTAAGTTGAATATTTTGCATGAGCTCCAGAATATAAATAAAGAATGGTCCGTGTTCATGTTTATGTCTGGTTTCAAGAACGAGACTGGTCTCAGTCCTCAAGCTGCAAAAGAATCTCCAACAGCAACCAGCCATCATGGGGAAACAAGATCCAAGAGATTTGTAAAATTGAAGGCTAGGAAGTAGGTAAAAGAACCTACCAAACCACTGATAATCCAAGACACACCCCAGCAGGCCCTGAAAGAGAAAACTCAGATCAAAGAAGGTAGACGTGAATCATCTACAGGAGAAGTAGTCCAGAGAAGAATGACTAGGAGTCAATTAGCTAAGGAAAAAGGCAAGAAGGTGGTTGCTGAGGAAAGCCTTGTTTCAAAGGGAAGCTTGAATGGATTACTGCAAGCCATTGATACTGAAGAATCTCGCTTGGTTCAAGCAGATTTGATAGAATCAAGTAACGACAAGACTAAAAGAATCAAAGCCTCGAAAAATCTCAAGTTTGATGATCAGGTTGCTCAGTTTGTCTTTAATCCAAGAAGACCCATGACGAGGAATTTCAAACAGATACAGGAGATACTGCCAGAAGCAAGTGAAACAGAGGAGATCATAAAAACTCATGACAGACCTGTGACTTCATTAGAAACATCAACATAACTACATAAAGAAGATAGAGGAAAGGCAATTATCCCGCAAGAGGAATATAAAGTTGAAGAATTGAAAAATAAGTTGAGGTTATCAAATCTTGAAATTGCTAGATTAAAGAAAGCCTCTAGGAAGCATGCAATCAAGGAAGCTCATTTTGACAAAATGCAAGCTCTATGGGAAGACAAAACATTTCAAATACCTGAGGTGGTCGACTGTAATACCCAATACTATACCTGGACAGTTCCTACATTAAAGGAAGCAGCATTCATCAGAAAGGTTAATATGAAACTAAGATCTGGGATCAGAGTTATGAAAAAGCAAATTGAAGATTTGAGGATGCAGCTAAGCCAGCGGGAAAGATCTCCTTAAGAAAACCACATAGCAAGTAAGGTTATATTCAAAATTTTGATGATTTACTTTGTTACAGTTTCTTGAAGAATGATACATCTCTACTCAGTTTTGATAGCTTCAGGGCAGTTGAAAGGGATATGTCAAGATAAAAGAGGCTCAAGTCAGTTAGATTTTGGTGTTAAACTGTGTTTTGTAATGCACAGCAGTTTCGTAGCGCGCTACCAAACTGCTGAAAAAGACGCATAATGCAAAGTAGTTTCATAGCGTGCTACGAAACTATTGTAGCTACATAATTAAACTCAGTCGACCAATTTTGACTAATCAATGGGAAATTTTTTTGAAAGGGGAGTGTGAAAAAGGATCATTTACAATATGCAAGCAATCGGCAAAGGTAAATCAAGAGGAGGAAAAGATATATGAACTATAAGTTTTGTCATACAAATCACCGCTAGTTTTCTCCACGACATTTCAAAGGGCTTTGAAGAAGTTTTGTCTCCATACAAATATATGGAAAGGGTCTACAGCACATCAAGAACGTGGCACTCCAATACACTCTTGTGTAATCAAAGAAGACATCATGGTTAATTGGTCTCAAACATCCTTGAGAAAACCAAACGCAGGAAAACAGGGGCAGTTTCCTACTTTGCAGGAGCAGTAAAGGAGATAAGACATTAAGGGCCAGCAAGGAACTTTAAACATCCAACAAAGTTAAACTGAAGGGAACCACTTGTCAGAGAACGAGTTTTTATTGTAATAAATTCTATTATCAGCATGATGTGGAGTTAGATTCCTAATTGTCTTAGGTTTCTAAAACTTCCAGTTGGCAGTTGTTGTATTTAATAGTTAGTTAAAGTTTGGATAGGTGTCATGGCAAGCAGAATTCAAGTTCCCCTCATGCTGGAGGAGGAATCTTAGCTTTGTAAAGAATTCTATATATAGGAGAAAGAGTAATGTATTTAGGGTTGGAAATTATTGAAAAAGGCTATGATATTTGGCTTTATGTAAAAAACTTTGTTTTAGTAATACAGTGCTAGCTTTGCTTCTCAAGAATCATAAAGAATTCAATGTGATGAATGTCTTTTGTTGTCTTTTCCTATTATTTATAGTGTTATGAATATGTGATTACCTAGAAATCACAAACAGTGCTCTAATTTCCTTCATATATTCGTAAACTGTACTGACCTTCTATGTGTTTGGTGTGTTCTACATATGTTGGATTCTAAATGCCTTGACTTCTATGCAGAGCTAACCTAACTGTTAATATTGAAGCCTATCTGACTACATAAGCCCAATGGGTACTTTCTAATTGTGTTTCCACCACTCTCATTTTTCTATCTTTGTTTTACAAGAGTTATCCATCTTAATCTTAATCAAAAATCATTAATCCTTTGAGAGAGCCCTCTCAGGTTGGGGAGGCTAAGCCTCAACCTAAAGTAGGTTTGAAATAGTCATTTAAGGTCTTCCTGGTCAGCAGCCTTCCAGGGTCTGATTTTGAGATAACACCATGTAAGTGCCATCCAGAAAATAGGGGTAGCTTCCAGGACCGATTTGATAAGTACCAACCTTCCAGCCCTAGATAAGTATCTGTGGCTCCAACAGGACAGTATTTTCTCCAATTTTGAGACAAGCCAAACCCAATCTGCTATCCTCTGGCTGGTGGGTTTTAACCAAAAACCCATATATTTGAGTCCTCTATCCATTGGGTGGATACAGTATGGAAAACCCTGATGAGCATAATGTGATTCATGGACAGAAGTACAAGCAAACGTGATAGTAGATTTGGTGTGGTTGACAAGCATCCCAGAGGCTGATGAGAATAGGAGAAGGATCCTGGAGAATGCAAGAGAATCCTGAATGCTACCATCCATCAAGATAAGCACATCATCCACAAATAGAAGATGGGTAAGAAAGCATTCATCTAAGATCTTGAGGCCACAAAGGTATCCTTCCCTCTTGGCTGATGCAATTAAATGACTGAGGCCTTCCATGACAATAAGAAATAGGAGGGGAGATAAGGGACAGCCTTGCCTAAGCCCCCTTTCGGGATGGAAGAAATGGGAAGTTGAGCCATTTATGAGAACACTGAAAGTGGGAGTGGTAATGCAAGCCATGATCCAAGTAATGAAATTATGTGGGAAACCCATATGGATGCGCAACATCTTAATGTAGAGCCAGCTGACCCGATCAAAAGCTTTCAACAGGTCAATCTTGAGTATAATACTTTTGAGGTGTCTGGACCAGATAGAATGAATGGCTTCTTGGGCCAATCCTATGGCTTCATGAATCTGTCTGGCTTCAAGGAAGGCAAATTTTTGAGGAGCAATATGCCGGGAGAGTATAGGTCTGAGACGATTGGCAATAATCTTAGAAATGATATTGTAAAGACAGTTGCACAAAGATATAGGTCGGTAATCATCAAAAGAGGAAGGAGAATCAGACTTTGGGATCAGAGCAATAAAAGTCGAGTTGATGGCGTGATATAGGGATCCTGAAGCTCTGCTCTCCTCCACTACCTTCAGTAGGTCTGACCCTAGTATCTCATAGAAGGCAAGATAGAAATCGATAGTCTAGCCATCTGGACCTGGACCCTTATCCTTTTTGAACCATTTTAACGTGCCTTCCAGTTCCCCAGAGGTTACCGGTGCAAAGAGCTCTTCAGCTTCTTCCTCGTTGACAAATCTAGGAAAGTGACTTGCCACATTTATAATATCAGCCAAATTTGCATCTGGAGGACTCTTATAGAGGTTTCTGAAGTGAGAAGTACCCAGGTGAGGGAGCTTGTTGAAAGAGTCAGCTAGGCCTCCCTCAGGTAGAGGGAGATTCCAGATAGTATTAGCAACCCTTCGGCCCTTTGCATAATTTTGAAAGAACCTAGTATTGTCGTCACCAGCTTTCAGCCAAATGGCTCTGCTCCTCGGTCTTTAGGATTCCTCCCTCACTTTTAGAATGTGGGCCTTTTGATTTTCCAGCTTGATCAAGCTTGCTTTGTCATCCGCTGAGATAAATCCCAGACTTCTTTCATCTAATAAAGAGCTCAATTTAGATTCAATGTGAGTGAGCTGTGCATTTTCCGAAATAAGATTTTCCTTAGCGCAATTAATGGAGAGGTGTTTGAGCTTGGAAAGGTTATTGCAGAAACCCTTTGCCAATGATTCCTCTCTATTAATAGGGTCGGCGATCCAGAAGTCAGAGACCAATTTTATGTAATCAGGGTCCTTCAACCAAACGTGATTGAATTTAAAGGGGGCTTTCAGCTTTTGGTGAGGTCCATGGATTTCCAAATATATAGGGGAATGATCCGAGATACCCCTAAGCCTACCCATTGCTTGTAATGATGCAGACGTTGAATAAGCGTACCCTTCATCAAAAATTTGTCTAGTCTTCGAGCCAAAGCTGCTTCACCCACTCTTCTATTTCTCCAAGTGGGGAGTGGTTTGTGCATAGGGACGTCTACAAAATTGGTTTCATCCAATAGATTTTTCATGTGCCCTGTGATAGCATCGACCTAAGCTGATGATCCTCAGGATTCATTGAACCCCGGGGAAAATTTTTAGGTCCCCTCCGATGATAATGTGATCCGAAGCCAGAATCGAAAGGTTTAGGAAATCGTGCTAGAACTGTTCTCTCTGATGACAGGGCCCATATACATGTACGATCGAAAGATTTTTACTGAGTTCAGCAGAGAAAATATCGATGCCCATGAATCTCGATCCCCCCCAAGATGCATCAACCCTGATAGATCTGGGGTTATATCCTATAGCCAATCCCCCCGATCTCCCTACCGCATCAATTTCCACAAAATTCCAGCTCGGGCCCAGGGATTGCAGGGAATGGATAATGTGCTCGGCCAAACCAAGGGCTTCTTGAAGCAAAATAATGTCAATCAGATCAACGTCAACCATTCTCTGCAAGGCTAGTTTCTTAGAGGCACTAGCTAGGCCCCTACAGTTGAAGGACAGGCATTTCATGGGGGGACACCTCTCAAGGTATAATTTGCTCTAAGGACCCCGTCAAGAGTGGATTGTCGGCCAGAGGCTACCTCCGCCCCTACTTGCAGAATGGCTTTGGAGAGATCAGACTTCCTCCCTCTAGAAGTCAGGGGACCAGAGCCTAGTAGAGAGAGCCCTAATCCAGTTTGGCGAGTCAGAATATCCTTGGAGTGGGATCTGGAGCGGAGGAAATAGTGGTGTGAAAGTGAGACCCCGGAGGATGTCGGCGAGATGGAGGAAGTAGAAGGAGAAAGAAGAGATGGGGCAGAGGAGGCGATGAGGGGTGGGGCCGACATGTTACAATGTGCCAAGGAAATTTGAGCCGATAAAACAACAATAGATGAGAAATTTTCAAAAGATGAGGGGGGAGGATTCAGAGAAATACCCGAGACTTGCGCAGCTTCAGTGGGGACAAGCCCTGGTCATTGGCGGCGAAGATGGTCCATGCCCAGCCACCCCTGTCTTCAGAGGGGGAGAGATTTCTGATGAGGTAGGACCGGAGGGAGGAGCGCGAGAAAATGCAGGCGAGTTGACCTTGGATGGGATAGGTGTTACCTTTGAAGAGTCCTCTAATTTCCTGTTGAGTGGGCAATCTTTGTAGAGATGTCCCACCTTATGACACCGTTTGTAATGAAACGGAAGCCCTTCATAATCTAAGATCTGGATCCTGATGTACTTCCCCCATTGTATTGTAATATTTTCCTCCAGTCCCTCACGAGTGTCCAAATGGACCAGAACACGGGCAAGGGTTCAATTCTTCGATTCAATAAAAGTGCGATCGTGGTCCAAATATGTTCCTAGAGCATTGCCAATGCTGATAAAAACTTCCTCGCACCAGTACTAAAAAGGGAGCCCTGGCAATCGTACCCAAAGTGG
>APFE031398758.1:10694-28916 GCA_000404065.3 Pinus taeda
CAGGGTTTAATTCATATACAAAACTTTACGACCCTTTCTAAATGCATGAAAGGGTCTATAAATACTACTAAGCTAAAAAAAATCTATGAAACAAAATCATACTAAATTGGCATCAATAAATGCTATCTATCTCCTTGAGGGCGATCTGGCAGTCGGCGATGTGAATTATGACTCAGGCTGCTTGCCTTTAAACTTGAGCTGGCTTATCGCAAGCATTGGCTCCACTTCGGGTGGTCTGTGGAGATGCAAGCTGAGTTGCGCAGCAAAGGTGGCATCCTGAATATCGGGTATGATATACCCGATAACATCTGTGAGGCATTTTAAGGCGGCTCTCTGGCTGTGCGGCTTCACTAAGAAGAACCAATAGGCATCCCATGTTAAACTGTTGATCCCTGCGATTAACCTTCCATTTTTCTCCAGCTCTGGGTAGCATGAATGCTCCAACATCTTTGTCGCTGTTAATTGGCCTGGAGTACATTGAGAAATCATGTTAGACAAGTAAAGAGTATTATTTACCAATTCAACCAAATTACTAGTGGTTGCCTTGCATCTTAAAATCGCTCTTTCTGCCTTCATTAACTATGATTTCCATTCTGTGAATAATATTTCCTTGTGTGATTCTAGAATCCTTGGTAGGTTAGCTGCCTGGCCCTGATCGGAATCTTGCCATTCCAGAAAATTTGTCAATGTTTCTTCGGCCTGATCCAAATCTGTCCTTGCCTTTTCTATTTTTTCGCTTATGGATGCCACTAAGTCGCACAATAGCTCTGCCTGTGTAATTTGCTGACATAGGAGCTTAATTTTATTTATCAATGCTTTATTTAATTGAAGCGCCTCTGCTTTAAACTCATCTACCTGAGGGAGTTTTTTCATTTGCTCAATTTGAGTTGATAATTGAGCGATTTTCTCATCTTTGGATTTTATCATTCCCTCAGTTGATATTTTTAATTGCGCCAATGCTGCCGATAGCTCCTTTTGCTTTTGGATTGCGCTCTCGTCAATCCTCTGTTTCTCCTCCTGCAATTGCTTAGTCAGCTGATAATTATTTTGCTGTTGTACTAGAAATTCCTGCTCTGCCTTCTGCTGCACTTCCGATAATTGAGGCTGTAGTGAAAAGATGTCTTGATCTTTCGCCTTTAATAGACTACTCACCTCCGATGCTTTATCTATGGTTGCCGCCAAATATGCTCCTGCGTATTGCGATAGCTTTGTTAAGTCGTCGGAGGGATCAAATTATTCCTTCCACACAACATTGCCCGTTACTATTAATTCAGGGAATAAAGAAGGTTGATCAACCCTTCTTCTCTTCCTCTGTCGCTTTACAATAGCTTTATGCTTAGGGCTGTAGAATACATCCAAGGGAGGAATCTCTTCTATTTGCAAAATGATTTCACCCGATGGATCCTTAGGAATTATTTCTGTTTCCTTTGATTTGGGTGGGTCGTTGGTTTCGCTCGAAACCTGTTTTGATGTCGCTTCCTGTGTGTCGCCCTCTTTTGAAACCTCATCATCTTTAGAGCATTCTAGGTTGCCGATGATTGAGTTGAATTGCTGCCATTGATGGAGCAAATTCGGATCAATTTGTGTATCATCATTAACTTTCGAACTGCTCTCTTCTTGAGTTTTCACCTGGGTTTCTTCCTGTCGCTGCACATTTTCCTGGGTTTCTTCCTGCCTCTGGTCACGTACTTTCTCCTGCTGCTTTGATGTAGTAGGAGGTTGCTTATTACTTTGCTGCTCAGGCTCGCTTGATTTTGTCGTTGTTGGAGTAGTCGCTAACAGGTCTAGAGGTAGAGTTTGCAACCTCTGTTCTCTAATTCTGTTAAATTCGGCTAGCCCCTCATCGTTGTATTCATTTATGGCGAGCGATTTAACTTGATATAGCGATTCGGCCGATGCAAAAAAATCCTCAAATATGTCTTCTTTGTGCTCGAACTTGGCCAATTTGGCCTGGTCGAGCGCATTGTAGGCAATTTTCCTTGGATCGTATTGCCTGCTTGGCAGAGTGGCTAGAGTCAGCGAATTTATCTTCCCAGCTTCCTTCTCTGCATGTTTTATATCATGTAGAGTGTAAATTCCAATTCGCAGGGGAAAGGAGGGCCAGACATGCTTCTTTGCTTTTTTCAGGGTCTGAGTAACCCCATCGGCATTGATATGATAGGCTACTTCCCTGGCAAGTAACTTATCAGGGATGTATAGAGGAAGCACACGAGGCTCGGCTTGACTGCCAAAAACTCTAATATAGGTGAACTTCTCTTCTCCAAACCAACTTTCTACGACAGTTAACTCCACCCCTGCTTGTTCAGAAATCTTCAAGGCAGGCTTATCGAAAATGGAATAATGAATAGGCAACATGAAACTGTTGCATATTTGATACAAGTGGTGTTTGTAGTTGGTCTTCCACAACTTTTGATGATATATGTGGACGGGCGCGGGGTGTTGCGACGTCCACCTCCATCCGAGCACAGGAAATTCAGAATTAAAGCATAAAACGTCTAATACATAGGCACTGTAGTAAAATGGCGGAATGAACCTGTCAGTGATGCGAGAATTAAATCTGAAATTAAGGATAGCAGTGGCTAACTTATCGGATAATATATCCGCCCAATCCATTATCTCGCCACTACATGCCGCCTCCATTAAGGGGACCATTTCTATGGTAAAATTGGCGGAATCATGTAATCCCCATAGTCTACACATCATAATCCCAGCATAGCAGTATGGAGAACATAAAGAATCGACTGAGTACTTACTCGAGGATTCGTGCTTGTGCTTTGATGGATTTTGTCTCCAGCCTCGAATTGGTTCGGACTCAGTCTCATTTTCTGCTCGGAACTTCTCTAGGAATGCCGTGTTATACTTCTTCTCCTCCGTCGGCAAATGATACATTTGTCTTAGATCTTCGGCTCGAAAAGAACTGAAAATCCTCCCATCAATAGTGCTGAAAGTTCTATCGGTAATTGGGATCTCTTGGATTGCCCACCTTACCACATCCGTATATGGGAGAATTTTCTCCTAGGCCGCTATTCTGTGAAGAAAGGAATTGGCCAAGTCTTTTAGATTAGCCTCAGATTTGCTAGTGTTGTCGCATGAGACTTGTATGCTCTTCGGCTTCAATCAAGTTATATGTTCCTTGCCAAGTAGCTCTGGTAAGTCCCAGGCACGTACTGTTCGATATAAGCCCTTTCTTTTTACTTCCTGGATCAACGACGGATTGCCCTGCGGCCGGTGAAGCGGAAGGCATTGTGGTATTTTTAGACTTCTTTCCCATTCCACTCAAATCTGTCTCTGCGGGAGAATTCTGCATAGAGAGAAGGATAGGCGTAATACATGAAATAATAACATGAATCGAATAGAATGAGATATATATATATATCTTGATAAATTCATGGTGATCGATTGACTTAAGACGGCTTCGAATAAAATCTGTGAATAGATCGCAAGCTTGATGTTTTCATTAAATGGCCGTTAAGGCCTGTCAATCTCATTAATACCAGTCATTTCAGTTAATGGCCGAATGATTTATTTGAAGCATGCCTTGGGCAATTTGGCGGTTGAGCGCGGATGAGCGGCTTTTCGAAATATAGTGCCTTAATTATGAATAAATCGTATTAAACTTCCTTTATGGTTTTACTTTGAAATCTGTGCTTTTGCCCTTTTCGCAATCGGGCGTCAGGAAAATCATAAGTCATTGTTTTGGTTCCATTTGGAATCCCCGATCGCCGATAGCGATATCGCATCGCATCGGTAATAGCGAGTGGGGCGGTTAAGAATGTGTGCATGGTCAATTGCTGATTGCCGATAGCGATATCGCATCGGATCGGGGCAAGAGGGAGCTTATTTGTGTTTAGCCATTATCGCCGATTGCCGATATCGCATCGCATCGGAGCAAAGGGGGCCTTAATTGTGTCACTTTATTTATTGCCGATACCCGATGGCGATTTCACATCGGAGCAAATCAAAATGTCCTCAAGTTGTGTTCCCTTTGTCATTGCGATATGCGATCTTGCAATCGCTTTATCGCAATGACAAAAGATTAATCATTTTATGTTAAGGTTTTTTGATTGGTTTTATTGAAGAGGCCTTTTGGTAATGTTTTCTTTTATTTCTTCGGGCCTTTTAGAATAGAACTTAAATTGATACCAATTAAAACAAAAATTAAAAAAGGGACCCATTTCATATTATGGTTTTTGGAATAATAATGATATGAAATAGGGGGTTGTTGTAGGGCACAACATAGTCTTGTCACCATGTGTTTAATGGATTCCAAAATTTACAACAAGTTCTGGGCAATGGCCAGAATTCTAGGCTTGAAAAGTGTCTTAAATCTCGCGGATTCTAAAATAGGTCTTCTAGAAATAGTTCCTAGACGCAGACATGCAGGCTTGTGGGAGAGTCCAGAGCTCTCTAGACATTGGCATGCCCATAGCGTGGGAGAATCTACAGGTTTAATAGCTTAAAAACTCAGACAGACCTAAGGGCATGATACCTAACTAGTTGGGATGGCTCTTGGGAGTGTTGTTGATGTGGAAGGTATGTTTGATGTTTTTTTGTTGATTTCACTTCCTTAAGGTCATCTAGGAGGTTGAATCATATCATTGTATCCTCTCGTCACATGTTTACCTGGTTGGACAGTTAGTTGGGTAGATGTGGGAGGAGGGTGTTACAAAGTAGTTAGGGTTTTGCTATCAATAACTATTTAAAGAGATAGGAATCTATGGAATGTTTATCTTTTGTTGTATTTGGAGCTTTTCTTAATGAATGGTCTCCCACCTTAAGAACCAAGTAAACATTCTTTCCTCCTATGGATTATCTTAACACAAGGGTACCTTTTACATCTTTCATATTTATTGTCTCTTTTATTTGGTTACGGAAAGTATGTTCTATGTATACTTGTTTGTGTTTCAAGTTTAAGGTTTAAGGAACACTGCAAGTGGTATTAGAGTTGTTTTCTGAGCCAACACACCTCAAATTTTTTAGTAGAATCTTTTTCAAGCTAGAGATGCTTTCTTGCATATTTAAATAACATATTGATATGCCATTCAAGGGTAAAACTACAAATGAGGAGGAATACAGATAGGAAGTACAAGTGAAATCACTTCGTTGAAAACCCTTCTAATCCATGTTGCTACCCTTTGAGTAGTACAACATCAGACATCACATGTATATGGAAACTCACTTCCATGTACTTTAGGGTATATCAAAAGCACCCTAGGTATACCTACAACCAATTCTAGATCAATTTATTAGCTATCTTGTTATAGTACACCAAGAATAGATTTGGGTGGATCACTCTCTAGTAAAGAAGTTGAGTCATATAGCTAACGACATGGCCAAGCCTCCTTATTTAGTGCCTTGAGATATTTGGTTGAGTATTATTATTGGAGCTTGCATGTATATTAGAGAGTTGTATCATTTGAAATTTCTTTGTCTTTAGGACCATAAAAACCCTACTTTTTGTAATTAGTCAACGAAATTCCTACATCTTTGCATCCAAAAGGAATTTGAATATTTTGTTGTTGAAAAAGGTTGTTATTGATTTTAAGGAAGTCCAGATGGAAGGGTAAAATTCACAATTAGATGGTCCATTGAAATACCTTTCCGGTGATATGTGGCACCCCTCTTAACTCTTCATGATTGAAGAGAAAGGAATTTTTTATTATATACATGGATCAACCAAAGTATTCCTCAAGTTAGCCCTATCATTCTAACTGAATCCAATTTTTGTGGTGACTAGTTGTTCCCTATA
Source organism: Pinus taeda (assembly GCA_000404065.3). NCBI lineage: Eukaryota > Viridiplantae > Streptophyta > Pinopsida > Pinales > Pinaceae > Pinus > Pinus taeda. The sequence continues at coordinate 16,444 of APFE031398758.1, forward strand.
CCCTCTTTGATTAGTATAAATATACCACTCTTGTGGCTCATTTGAGCAAACAACTTGGTGTTCTAATCAAGGGATAAGGTCTGAGGTGACACAAGGACGAGAAAAGGGAAAATTAAGGTTTAGTTGAGGGAGATAGGGTTGAGTTGAAGCATAATAGAGCCAAGCTGAGTGAGATAGGGTCGAGCTAAATAAGAATAGGGTCAGACTGAGGGGATAGATCTGAACTAAGGAAGAATAGGGCCGAGTTGATTTGAGGTGAATTTTTTGGTTATTCTTCTATACTATTTCAGGTTTTAGCCCTGTTGTTTTAGGAAGAAGGTTGAGCCCTAGTCTATATAGCCCATAGGCTTGTAGGACATTCTAAAGTGAAGTGACAACAAACTTTAATGTTAACTGAGTGTTATAAAAACAAGGAAAAAGGGTACAATGTTGGGTTTAAACTTCTAGGTGGGAAGATATTCCTTTCATAACTAAAAAATTGAAATGTAAAAGCAAAGTGCTAAGTTGAGTTGAATTGGAAAATATCAGTATTGTCATCTACATAACAGGTTGAAGCCTAAGTAGATGTAAGTTGGTGCTTACATAGGATTAATGTCCTCAATTCCTTGATAGGTTGAAGCCTACAATATTGTTTGTTTCTTACAAAGGATTTGTGTCCTCACATGTGGTTGCTTGTAACATTATAATAAATTGAAGACAATTTTTTTTAAGTGGTTTTCTCCAAGTTTGGGTTTCCACCATAATCTTTGTGTTCATCCATTATGTTAATTGTTGATTATGTGTTGTGACTTTTTATTTAAGATTAACTAAGTGAAAAAAATCTAAATTTAAGTGACATCAATTCACCCCCCCTCTCAATATCACTATGTATTTCCAACAATTGATATTAGAGTAGGTGCCTTCAAGAACATGTAATAGGAAGATCCCAAGAAGCAATCATAGATGGTTTATCTTCAAAAAGATCTCCATTTTTTATGGAAGGAACTATGCATTATGGTTGGTAAGAATGAAAACCTATATAGCACCACTTAGCTTTGACATTTGGAAAATTGTGGTTAATGGTTATAAAACTCCATTGACTCCCACAACTAATCAAGATGGAACAAGGGCTAGTGAAATGGATGTTAAATAAATGCATGCCATTTTGAGTGGTTTATAAAAAATAGAGTTCATTAAAGTAATTCATTGTAAATCAACCAAAGAGATATGGGATAAGCTTCAAACTATCTACAAAGGAGATGACAAAGTCCATAAGACAAAGATTCATTGCTACCAAAGACAATTTGAAGGTATGAAAATAAATGATGAAGCAATTGTTGATTACTTTCTTCGAGTATAGAAGTGGTTAATTTTTTCAAAATACTTGGTGAAAAGTTATAAGAAACAACAATTGTTCAAAAAACGTTGAGATATCTTCCTCTGTGTTTTGATGCCAAAGTCTCTTCCATAGAAGAATTAAAGGACTTGGAGAATCTAACAATGGATGAGCTCAATGAAATTATCATTACATATTAAATGAGGATGTGAAACTCATCACATAAGGAAGCAACATTTAAAGTATCAAATAAGTCAAGAAAATGAAAGATTGATGATTGTTGGAGTGATGAATCTGATATAGAAATGGCACAACTAGTTAGAAAACTAAAGAAAGGATCCATATTCAAAGATAAGCTACCTTTCATATGTTTTAAGTGTGGTAATATAGGAAATTTTGCTGTGAAATGTCCTTTCAAGGAAGATATTAATGATGAGGAAGGAACCATAAAAATGGTCTTCAAAAGAAAATTCTCGAAAAGGAAAAAATATCTACTCCAAAGAGGATAATGATTTTCCTAAGGAAGATGAATATGATTTCGATGATTACATAGGAGATAATCTTCTTATTCTAGCCACAAATGAATAATTCAACATAGACAAATGAAAGGAACAAAAGGAGAAAATAATAAGAAGAAGATTTTGAAGGCATTGTGGATCTTGAATCAGAACTCATTAACACCTAAGAAGAGATTGATAACCTTAGAAATAAAAACAAAAGACTATCCAAGGAAATCATCCTCCTTAAGACTAAAAAAGAGGAAGCAAAAAGAGTGGAAGAAATATTGAACAGTCAACTAAAAGAAAAGGAAGAGAATTGCGAGAAGCTTAAAGAAAAAAATATCTCATTAAGGAAAGAACTAGATAATCTCAACAAAAACATGAAGAACTCTCAAACTTTGGATGTTATTCTCAGTAGTCAGAGATCACCATATGACAAGACAGGTCTTGGTTATATGTGTAAGACTTCATACGAAGAATATGCAATCCCTAAGTCACTAAAAAAGTTGGATAAAATCCTAAAAGCTCCAATCCAAGCAAAAGAAAGGAAAGAATTTAGGATAAGCTTCGATGCACTACTGCACCAAAAAGCTACATTGATTCTCTCAAGGATTACACTCACAATGCAAGCAACAATATGATAAGGGAAAAGGACCAACAAATAATTGAATCCTCTCCAAATAAGAACAACTTCAAAATAACTACTCCATTAAGGAAATCATACACAACTAGTTAACAAACTATTTTTGTTGGCCACTGTTTTTCAAGCAAAAACTTTGGACATCAAGCAAGAGATTGTAAACCTTATGTGAAAATTGATTATGAAGGAGGTTCTCATAAAACCTTTAGAAATGATTTTGTAGACAATAGAATCATAGGTATTGATCCCTTCAATAACATAAATCATAATTCATTTTCTCCATTATCTAAATACAATATAGAGTATTACAAATGCAATAATTTTGGACATATGGCATGAAATTGTCCTACAAAATCTCGAGAAGGGTTTGGAAGAAAAAACAGGAAGAAACACCAACAAAAAAATGTGGAATAGCTGTGTATGCTCAAAACAATGAAATTCAATGGTACACTAATAATGTATGCTCTATAGACACAATGGAGATCAAAAGAAAATTATTACTCTAAAAGAAGGAAAGTGAGGAAATGTGATTTTGGAGACAATGGATCTGAAGAATCATTGGAAGAGGTGCAGTGAGCCTTGACAATAGTAGGGCTAAAACACAAAATGTTATATATGTTGGATGAATCAAACATAATCATTTAAGTGTCAACTATATGTGTGATCAAGGTTATGACCTCACTTTCCATGCTAAATAATGTGAAATAAGGAAGATTGATTCAAGAATATTAAGTGGGAATGGAGATAAGGATTCCAAGCAATGTATATATTCATGATGAAATTCAAGGTGAAAAATGCCATGTTGGACAAGAAGATGAAAGTTGGTTATTTGCATAAAAGGTTAGGAAACGTGATCTTCGATAACTTGGTAAAAATCTATAGAATTGATGGGCTAAGAAATTGTCCTTTTTTCTACGGAATTATCTTGATTTGTTTTTTATCGATCCATCTCTTTTACCTTAAATTTTCATCAAAACCTTACAAATATGTCACGACAAACTTAAGGTATGAAATGCATATTTACTAGTTCTCTTATCATTGTTTTTAGATTAGAATTGAGAATGTTAAAGAGTAATTTTAATATCCATACTATTATGTATGAAATTAAAGAAGAGGTGCTAACTCAAGAAACTGAAGGCGTGCAATTGTTTACCAGTAGATTCCATATGACTCACAAGCATGTTGGCAGTCGTGAGAAAGGAATAGGTGGCATCCAAAGGTTCACTCAGATGTCATAAATGGAAAATGCCTCCAGGTTAGGAAACTGCAAGGAATTTAGAGCATACAGGTACATCCACATGTATATTGTTATTTGGATGTCACTTGTAAGAGCAATCACAACTGACCTATTACAAGGAATTCATTCGATTTTGAAGAAGGTGTTTTTTTGTACGGTAACTTGTTGCACTTATAACTAGAGACTATTCAAGGTACCTTAGAATGTAATAGTCATTACAACACTGAGGACCGAATGAGTTATTATTCAAAATAATCCATTTATTATGTCCCCTATTTATTTAGATAGTCAATGTTTCATGTGATAAATTGTTTTGTTTAAGTGACCTCTAATCAGGAAAAATATGTTGGGACTTAGCTTCCCCTTCATTGTATAAATATGTGTATTATGATATATACAAACAGATAGCCTATGTGTGAACACATGATGTAATTTTGATTCCTCTTAATATAAAATTCCTACCCATGGATGTTTTGTCTTGCTCACTAAATTGGCATTGGTAAATTGATAAGCTCTTAGGCGCAGACAAAACCTTGAGTTGGGCCTGCTTGAGGTAAGGTCTAGTGCCATGTTCATTTCTTTAATTTAGTTTAGTTTTGTATTTAATTTAATTTTAGAATAGACATAATCGACTGAGTTTTATTTATGCAAAGTAAATTTGTGTGTTAGTTTCATTTCTTGCACTGTGTTGAAGTTGATTGAAATTCCTTTCTTGTATTTATTTGGGCCATGTTTTAATTTAAAGTGTGAAGGGTGATGATCGAACTATTGAAAAACTTGTAGTAGTTGTTGTGAAACCAACAACAATGTTGTAAAACTAGTAGTAGTTGCTACAAAATCGTAGCCCTGCATATCAACTTAACTTTAAGAGGAATAGTGACATTGAGCTAAGTATCAAGATGAGATCGTGATACATGATGTGCCACGTAGTTGAACCAAAGTAAAAGTTAGGCCCTCACAAGACAGGTTCTGTATTGCTAGTAGATTTCCCTTGAATTTAACTTTTTGCATATAGAATTGGTAGGAGCTCTGATGCTTGTGTATACAACATCGAGGGGATCATAAGTTAGAGTAGACCTTGGGTTGACAAATTAAATGATTAGTGACTACCAACATTGCCTTAATTAGAAAAAAAAAAGTATTCACACCATTCCAAGGAGGCACTCAAAGTATTAGGCTTCCTACTTAGGTCAAATTGAAACAATACTAGGAGTAGAAGAGACCAAAGGGAAACTGTCAGTTAATCCCTTTCGGTAACCTACATCCTAAATATCCTATATTTAGAGCATGCTAGTTGAATTAGAACATCATAGGTAGAAAGAATAAAAAGTTTGTTAGGACCCCAAGGCATGGTGTGGTAGGAACCACTCACACTAAAATTTTGGAAAGCGAAATTTGGAATCCTTTAAAGGCCAATTTTGTTCAAAATAGTGTGGTAGGGAAGTCATTGAAGGGAGGAACATCATGGAGGGAGGAAACTACATTGCGCAAGGAGCTGAAAAGTTCTGAGGGTTCTAATAAAATTCAAAACTCTGAAACTCCAAAAGAGGAAAAGATGGGAGACGAATAAGTAAATGGGCCTAGGTGACAGGGAATTATTACTTTCCAATTTCCCATCCAAGACCCTAATGCAATAGTTCAAATGAACAATATCCATATGTCTTCCCTTCTGAATTTTCATGGCCTATCTAAGCAAGACCCAAAAAAAATGTGTTTGAGTTTGATGTTCATTGTCATAGTTATGAATATTCTACGGATGCTCAAGAATTGAAACTATTACTTGCAACTTTGAAAGATGCAACTATTCATTGGTTTATGGGACTTGGGGGAAACTCCATCTAGACTTGGGACAATATGAAAAAAACATTTTTGAAAAAATACCTGGACTACTACAAAGTCTAGGATATTAAAGAAGAAATATTCAAAATGTCCCAAGAAGATGATGAAAGTCTGGAGGACTATGTGGAAAATTTCAGGATACTTTACAAAGAGAAACACAAAATAATATAGAACCAGATACCCTGTGTATCCTTTTTATTAAGGGAATACGAGAAGATTGTCTCAAACTTTAAACCTTATGGGTGCAAGAGATGTTTCTTTGTTATCATATGAGGATATTTGTGACCTATGTAAGCGATATTCTAGAGGTATCTCGAAATATAGTAAAAACTCTTAGGGTATGGTCTCTGGGATTAAAAGGTCAAGTGGGGCAGGTGTAACTAAACTTGAGCTAGGGAACTTGTTAAATTACTTCAAAATTGATATTCTCAACATCCTTAACTCTAAATTAGATACCTTACAAACTACAAAGAAAAAGGAGGAGGTCGATCTATCCTTGGTGATATTTGTTCCAGATGTTGAAAGAAGCACCCTCTTAGGGAGTTCCCTTTGAAAAAATTCAATACATGTAATATTTGTGAGAAAAAATATTCTACTCAGGAATGTCCTTCTCTATCAGGGCTTAAGGCAATATTTCAATAAGTCAATGAGGAAACTGAAGAAATATGTTTTGTGGCTCAAAAGAAGCCATGGACCCCTTAATCAATTGGACCAAAATCCTATGATCCTTCCTAATATTTTACTCTGAATTTTGGTTGGTACCCTCCTATGCCTTGGCCACAATGACCCCCTCATATGAAAAATCAAGATTGGGCCCCATGTTGGAGGTGACCTTCCCCCAATGAACATATGGCACCACAATCTCCACCTCAAATTCATTTGTAACAACTTAAAATACCTTCAAATAAATCCTCTCAAAGTCAACAGATACCTCAATTTCCAATGTAACATATACCTAATCTGAATAGTAAAATAGTTTAGCTGACCTACAATGTTGAATTACCCTTTCATCAATGGATTGCAAATGCATTCATATGTTTCCTACGAAAATGGTTTAGAATCAAACTTATACTATTATTTAGGAGGAAGATGATGAGGATAGCTCCCCAGAACCATAATTTCTCTTCTCGAAAGCTCAATATACCTCAATAAAACCATATCTTGAGAATGAATTAGAATCTACTCCTTACCTAGAAAGATTGTGTCTTGAGAAGCCCCCTGTACAACCCAAATCTGATTTTTTGGGAGAATTAAGGAATGTACGTGTGAAGATTCCATTGTTTCAAGCCATTAAAGACATCCCTATCTATGCAAAAGTAATTTGAGAACTTTTTCTAAGAAGCTAGGAAGAAAAACAAAGCCCCAAATATGGTTCATATAATATGGAAGTTAACAGACTTAATGTCTAGGAAAGTGTTTACAACAAAATATGGGGATATTTGAATCCCTATCGTAACTGTTAACATAGTTAATATCCCCATATTCAACACCTTAATATACTTAGGGTCAGCCATAAAAGTCATGGCTAAAGAAACCATGGGGAATCTTAAATTATATGGTCTCCAACCAACCACCATTGTTCTTTAGTGGGATGATTGGTCTACCATAAAACCAAAAGGAGTGGTGAAAGACCCGTTGTTTCCATAGATTCATGGGAATACCCAGTTGAATTCATGATTCTTCAAACTAAATATAATATTGGAGGCTACCCGCTAATTCTAGGAAGACCCTGATTGGCCACAACAATTGCCTATATCAGTTTTAGGTTGGGCGGTATGATTATTTCCTAGTGTAATTCCATGAAAAATATTACTCTCTATCCTCTTGTTATACTTTCCATGGAAAATGTGTGTTTTTTTTTAATATATATATGGTTTAAGGACATTGATGAAGAAGCTTCCATACCTCTCTTGACCCTAGATTAAGCCTTGGAATTTAAAGAAAATACCGAGGATGATATGGTTTCTACCTTCTTAGCACATCCCCACATCGGTTACAATTTGCCATATGATTAAGTTTTACGGAAACAGTACTAGGAAACATGTTCACTTACTGAATTAACATAACAATTGGATATAGTAGCCCCACCAAACACTATTATAGACAACCAAATTAAGGCTGTTGAAATCCATCTTGGAAAAACTCTAAATATTAATGCCCATCTTGAAACCTCATGACAAAAGCAAATTATAGATGCTTAAAAGACATAGTAGTTCTCATTCCTGAGACTATATCGACATGAACGAAATTCCTATCAATTTATTTACTCACCACATTCATATGAAGGAAGATTCCCAACCTATTAGGAAACTCTAGAGGAGGATGAATCCAACATTAAAGGACATTGTTCAAGAGGAGTTGCAAAAGTTGTTGAATGAAAACTTTATTTATCCCATCTCTGATAATAAGTGGGTCTCTCCATTGATCATTGTTACCAAAAATAATGGAAAATGGTGGTTCTAAATCGACTATTGGGAATTAAATAAGGTTACCTTGAAAGATTATTTCCTCTTTACCTTCGTTGATCAAGTCTTAGATACCGTGGTCAGGAAGAAATTATTTTCTTTTCTTGATGGATTTAACATCTACAATCAGATCCAAGGAGCCCCCAAATATCAAGAAAATACAACCTTTACCTATCCATGGAGAACTTACACATATTGAGTACTTTTTGGACTGTGTAATGCTCCAACAACTTTCCAATGGGTTTTTCTTGGGATATTGTATGACTTAACCAATGACCGTGTCGAAATCTATATGGATGAATTTACTATATATGGAGAAAATTTTGAGGAAGCCTTGAAAAATTCAGAGAATGTATAATCTGATGTTATAAGACAAACATTGCTCTCAGTGATGTGAAATATGAGATGCTTCTCATTGAGTGAATTTTTTAAGATTCCATGTTTCTCCCAAAGGGATTAGGGTGGATCCCGCTAAAATAGAAGTAATTTTTAAGCTAACAACCCAACTACATAAAACGATTTTCATAACTTTCTAGGATATGCGGTATACTATCGAAGATTTATAGAAAAGTTTACTAATATATCCTCCCCGCTATTGAATATTTTAATAAAAGTTGTAGACTTCTCTTAGGATAATCAATGGAAGCTAACTTTTGATATCCTTAAAGAAAATTTATCCATTGCTCATATCTTGCGATGTCCTAGATGGTCCCTACCCTTTCACAACCATATTGATGGTTATGACATGGATATTGGGGTTATATTGGGACAAAAAGAGGAACATAAACCATATTCCATGTATTATGTCAATAAGAACCTCACCCAAAACGAATTAGACTATACAGTTACTGACAAAGAATTCCTTGTCATGGCACACACAATAAACATATTTTGTCATTGCATTACTAGATATCTTATATTTGTACACATTGATAAGTCTATAATTCGATATCTTATGAATAAACCCTTTATTCATGGTAAAGTGATCAAGTGGCTTATTCTTTTGCAAGAATTTGATGTCACTATCATTGACAGGCCCGAAAAGGAAAATGTTGTTGTGGATTTCTTATCATGAATCCAAAATAAAGGTGAATATGATTCTACAAAAGATGTTTTTCTATATGAATATTTGTTTTCCTTGTCTACTAATGCACCCTAGTTTGCAGATATTGTTAATTATTTTCTTGTAGGGAACTTCCATAACATTTGTCACCTAGAGAGTAACAAAAAGTCGTCAAAGACAATGCTATGTATTCTCAAATCGGGGATACTTATTTCAGACCGGGCCTGATCACTTGATTAGGTGATGTGTCCAGGAAGATGATATTTATAAAATTTTAAAGGCATGTCATGATGAGCCCTATGGGGGGTACTTTACCGTTAAAAGACCTGCAAAAAAAGTCTTGCGCCAAGGATATTATTGGCCAACTATTTTTAGGGATGCTAAGATGTATGTTACAAGCTGTGACAAATGTTAGAGAATGGGAATCCAACACAATCCAACAAAATGTGATTGCAACTGCAAATCATGTTAAAACCTTTTGAAAAATGGGCCCTCGACTTTGTAGGGTTGATTAATCCTCCATCAAAACATAAATCATACATTTTGGTATGTATTGAATATGTCATTAATTGGGTGGAGGCTAAAGCTCTACCTAAGGCTACAAGCCAGAAGTGGTTGATTTTCTGTACAAAGAAATATTTGTTCATGTTGTCATTCCATGATAACTTGTTACAAATCAAAGGACTCGGTTTACTCCCAAGCTCATCCACTTCATTACTAAAAAGTTCAGAAATCAAGCATTGGATGTCTGCCCCATATCATACTAAAACAAATGGACAAGTAGAAGTAACTAACAAGCTTTTGGAAATGATCTTGAACAAGACGATGTTAGAAAATTATATACTACAGAGCAATGGAACACATAAAATATTGCATAAACACAAACACATAAAACAAATAAAATAAGAGAGATACAAATATACATGGTTCACCCAATTTGGGCTATGTCCATGGAGAAATAACTAGTCCTTCCTTTTATATTATCCATGAAAATGAAGAGATAAAGCCTTCAAATGATCCCATGTAATTTCCTCTTCGCTCTCACACAATCTCCTCTCTTTTTCTCGCTCAGAATACACATGCACAACCACAATACAATTCCCTCATATAAACCGATGGTTGCCTTCTAGGGAAAAAACCCTAAATTAACATAATTGATATCATCATATCATCCGCCTATTGAATGACCCAAATTGACTACGAAATTGCAATATTTTACAAGGCAATTTTACATCTATTTTTAGCTTCGGGGGCACTTCCCCCAAACCCCCACCGGGTGGGGGGGGGGGGGGTGCTGGGGTGGCGGTGACGATTAAATGGATAGGAAATGGGGTCCCACACAACAAAAACTCTAAATAAATAATATAATTGGGCTCCACACGCAACAATCTCCCACTTGGAGACTGATTATAGAAACTCCACCACTGCTTCATTTGTTGGATAATGCTTCCACTTTGGATCTGGTTGTTTCTCATCTTCATCATCATACTTGAAAACCAATTGAAACTAAGAAGAGACTCTGTTTCTCCCTAGTTACAACTTTTGTGAACATATTTGCTGGATTATGGCTAGTGTGTATCTTTTCTAGCTTCAATTGTCCATCTTCCAACACTAGTAATATGAAATGGTACCTCAGTTATATATGTTTAGACTTGAAATGAAATGATAAGTTCTTTGCAAGATGAATGACACCCTGGCTATCACTATATAACTTGCCCATCTCCTGCTTCTTACCCAATTCATCCATAAACCTTTGCAACCAAATCATTTCTTTACTAGCCTCTGTAGTAGCAACAAACTCTGCTTTCGTCATTGAAAGTACAACAACACTTTGCATTTTTGAAACCCAAATGACATTTGTTCCACCTACAGTAAAAACATACCCTATGGTGCTCCTCCTATTATCTCTATCACCTTACATATCTACATCAACATATCCCTATAGAGAAATTTTTGAGCTACCAAAGCATAATGCTTGATTTGTGGTACCTCTCAAATACCTGGGAATCCACTACACTGCCATCCAATGTTATTTTCCTGGATTTTTCATATACCTACTTACAACTCCCACTGCATGTGCAATATCAGGCCTTTTGTAGACCATTACATACATTAAGCTTCCAACTATTGAAGCATATGGAACTTTAGACATATAATTCATCCCTTCCCGAGTCTTGGGACACATCTCCTTAGTTTGAAATGGCTAGCCAAAGGTGTACTAACTAGTTTTGCGATTTTTCCTATCTCTATTTATTCTCATACCAAGGATTTGTTTTGCAACACCCAAATCCATCATTGCAAATTAATTTTCCAGTTTTTCTTTGAACACAATTTTTTCTTGCATGTTAGAGCCTGCGACAAGCATGTCATCTACATACAATAACAATATAATATAGATGCCATCATTTTTCCTTTTGAGATAAACACAATGATTAGAGTGACATCTAGTATAACCTTGTTCAGACATAAACCTATCAAATTTTAGATACCATTGCCTTGGAACCTTTTTTAAGCCATACAATCTCTTCTTCAACCTACATACTAATTTCCCCTTCCCTTTGACCTCATATCCTTGCGGTTGTTGCATATAGATCTCTTCCTCCAAATCCCCATGGAGAAAGGTCGTCTTTACATATAATTGCTCAAGATGCAAATCTTTTTCTGCTGCTAAACTTAAAATAGTTCTGATTGAAGTCATTTTAAGAACAGGAGAAAATATTTCATCAAAGCCTATATATTTCTTCGGTGCAAACCCCTTCACCAGAAGTCTAGCTTTATAACTTTTCTACTTCCATCTTCTTCCTTCAACCTGCAAACCTATTTATTTTTTGATGTTGTTTTACCTGCAGGAAACGTGACTAATTTCCAAGTCTGGTTATGTACCAAGGAGTCCATCTCTTCTTTCATGGCTAGCTCCCGCTTCTTCCTGGTTTCTACCTGCATTGCTTCTTCATAACATTATGGTTCACCAGAATCAATCAACAATACATAGTATAATGAAGGAGAGTATCATTCAGGGGGTCTACTTATCTTGGTAGGTCTTCTAACACCACTTTTACATGTTTGAGGTGCCTGTTGTTGTTGTGGTTGTTGATCATTATGATTTTCAGACAACTTTACTTTTTCTGTGATCTCATCAAGAGTACTACGTATTCTCTATTTTGTTTTTCCTATTTCTTTTCATGCATCTGATCCTTATACAAGATCCTTTCATTAAATATGAAATCTCTACTCCTAATGATTTTGTGATTTTCATAATTATATAAGCGATAACCAAAATCATTAACACCATATCTAGTAAAGGTACATTTCTTTGATTTTTCCTCAAGCTTTGTTCTATTTTTGATCCAGGTGGATGTTGGTGGCCACCCACCTATCCCATTTGGACCCCCACAATTGTCTCTTTCAACTTTT
>APFE031398759.1:0-26583 GCA_000404065.3 Pinus taeda
TGTTTCCTATTAATACAAATAAGTCCATTCTTCTCAATAATTTGTTATTAATGAGTTGTTTCATATACTCCTTGGTCTGTATGTTGAATATGTTTTATTTTATGACATATTCAGGTGCTATGTAATCGTTTGATTGTTAGTGAATGCAGGTTTCAAAGTGAAGGAGGAGCTCATCCGGACCGGCGAGGCTCGACTACTACAATAGCGTTGGACTACAGGTAGGATCTAAAACACTTGATTTCTTGTATTGTAAATGCATGTTTAGAGAAGGATTTCTCTTAATTGTCTTGTTTGTCACTAGAAAGTCTTAGGCTTCTAGGGAGGTTGGTTTTGTCCGCAAGATTAACTCTTTCCGCATGACATGGCCATCAAGTGCCAAGTGTTGACTAATCAAACCTTCCATTGCTCATATTATCGATAACGTTTCTTTATGGATACCTCCAACATAACCATAATATGTCTCTTGATATCAATATGATCCTTTTTTAGATTTTCTCTTACACAATCCATCAACCTTATTCCTACAACAAGTAAGATGATTTGATCCTTCAAGCAAGGCATCATAGTGACTTGAACCTACTGCAGAAAATTTCTATCTTCAAAGCGAAATATACTTCCAAAACCAGAGGCATTGATAGAGAGAATAGGTGCTGAACAATTGATACTAATCAATGATCATGGTGATCATGCTCAGAATTTGATGGGGGAATTTTAGATTTCGGGGCCCTTCTGAAATATGTTTTGGTCTAGGATTTGGTACTCTTGATCGACGTCTGGGACTGTAAATTCTAAGGAAAGAATCTTCACTTCAAAAGTAATGATAGAATGAATGCAAGCCTATACTTGTTATCTAAAGTATTTGATATATCGTAGATAGATATCTCTTGCACTTGATCAGTCCTCTAGAGATGAGAATATTATTTCAAATAGAGATCTATAGAGGATTGACCTTACCTCCAAGGATGATATAAAATATCTTTCCATAAGCTTACGATGATGATATAGTCTTAAGATTGATGAGTAGGACCATTATAAATTACAAGAAATACCTTTTTGTCTTCCAACTTTTGCCTATGATAGTTGAATATCCTTAGGATTGGTGCCCATGTTTTCTGATTAGGGTTTGAAGAAGGCCTTGATAAATAACCCATATTTGAACTCTGATTTGATTTACCACAGAGAGATTGAGGTATCAATGGAATTATTTAGTGATTACAATCTCTTTAAGCTTGGGCTTGTCCTCAATTGAGCTCCGATATCATGTGGATTTTCAGTTAACATGTTCTTTGCTTAGGTTAGATACTTTATTCAACCATATGCCCATTAATCCATTTACCAATCACATTAGACATTATATAATAGTAACTAATGAAATAACATAAATGATAGATGCAGAGGACAAGACAAGATAGAAAGACACGAGAATATGGCTTAAGCCAGGGAAAAACCCCAAGATGGGGAAAAGCCTTGATTAAATCTTCCTATTATTATCATCAAATGTTCACTAGAGAAAGAGAGAGAGTAAAATGATATAAAATAACTTGCCAATATGAAGATCAGACATCACTAGAACTCTTAAATCCATTCAATCTTGTAATCTGGGAAGTTTTTTCATAGAGGACAAATCATATTGTTGTACAAGATCAATCTGGTTAGGGAAACAACAGTCTAGTGCTTTGTAAGTTCACTGATCCAAAAATCCTACTTTCTACTTTGACCTTCCTTATTTCACATGATGGTCCATTTCGTTGGCTTAAGGCGTTGGTTTATGACCACATTAAGGTCATCGTTGATATTATCTTTGTGGTTCTAGATTAGGGCTTCTGAAGCATGCTGCTCCAACCCTTGAATTCTATAAATAGTGAAACCATTTTCTTCTTACAAGAGCTCTATTATCTATAGTAGTCCTAGCCTGTTTTTAAGTTTCCATGTCATCCTCAACAAGCACCTGAATACTATCATATAAGGTCAATGACTTTCTGTTGTACTTCAGCTTCCTAGGCAAGTGATTCAAGGCCTGCGGTCAAGCTGTGAGAATATCTTCTAGCTACGGCCAAATTATAGGAATAAGTCCCATACAAAACAAGTCATAACCCATATATAATATTTTCCTTAACCATAGTGAAGCACTACTTCCAAACTCGGACCTATTATGACAAATCCCTAACCAAAATAGTCCCAACAATAAACATAATTTATCCTCCTTAATCTTCGTTGCCACAAAGATATTTTTTCTTTTGATTGATCTGCCCCAAATGAGGGAATTCGCCTCTATATATACAACTCAGTGGTGTTGATATGACATGACTTTTTATCTTCTTAAGCTGACATATAGTTGAGGCCGACCTAAATAATTTACATGAGAGAAACATAAATTCAAAATTCCACTTCTACTTATCCAAATTTGATGATCTTTAGATTGATTTTGGTCCTCTCAAAAATAGGAATTCAATGCCACAATTATATTCCCCAAAGGAGCCATTCAAATCAGAATTTGGCCCTAGTTTCCCTTTTTAACAAAAATAACCATCAATATTTTTTTCTAGCATTTTGGGCTAAATTCACAATGTACGCTAAAAAGTGTCATTTCAATGTCTATAAATTACGATATATAAATGTGAGATATATACTCTACATATTTGGGTTATATCCTCCTCAAATCTGATTTTTTTTATGCTACATGTTAATTGTTTGAAAATTGAACTTTGAAGAAATTCTTGAATGGACTTTGTAAATACTCGAATGAATGAACTTTGAAAGGAAGTGGTACCATAAATTGTGTTATTTCAAAGATTTGACTTCCATATTTTCACAAAATACAATGTCCTCAATAAATACTTATATGTATAGATACTTATGTTTAGGATTATATGTGTTGGAGTAGTTCCTTTATGTTTTATTCTAATCTTGATGTTGACAAGCTTTAGCTAACTTTTTCATCAATTTCTCATAGAATATGCAAAAGGAAATGATTGTCAAAATGTGGCAAAAATTATATTTCTCCTGATTTCTTCTTTTATTGTTCATGATAGGATAATCATTTTGTAGGAATGAGTTATCCTACAGTTTGTTTCAATTTGTGGATTTTTTTTCCTCCCATTTTTTACAAGGATGTAGATTTCATTTTCATGTTGATGGTTTTCGCTTGTATCCTATCTAGCCCCAAACGATGGTAATGGAGCGGATCTTGAGAAGTAGTCGTGGACACAGACTCTATCAAAGGTTAACATTACAACACCACTTCCACCTAGTATTAGAAAAAGTTTAATGGCCTGTGACATAAAGAAGAGTTATTAGTGGCAAGGTTGAAAGGGCAACCTCATGTCTTAGTTGTAAGTCATTTATTTGTGTTTCTTATCTGTAAGTCAAATGTTTTATTTTTAGCTTTATCGCATCAATTATTTCGCTAATCCAATATGCATGGCCTATATTTCTCACCCGATGTTATTTACTTGACATGGTCGATATAACATTCAATTCTAGGCCACTTTTATTTTAAGTCAGGGATTTTATTGATTAAAAGGATGTTCATATTTTGATTGGTTTACTTGAAGCTTGATTTATTTATTTTTCTAAATTCCACGTGGATGTTATTTTTTTAGGGTGAGCTCTTTACAGCAGTATGGTCAGATGACTCCTAGAACATAGGTATACAACAAGTGCATCTTTGGCCTTTGTTGTATATCTTTTATTCTTTATATCATTGATGGATGGTTATTGATTGATGTAAAACAGAGGATGAGAAATTCCTACCAATTCTCTTGAAAAAACAAAATCAAATGGAGTGGTAGAATTTTGTTTTAAAGGGTGAGCCAAAAATCAACATTTGAAAGGTAGAACTTGAGAATAACAAGCTATCTGATCAGGATCTAGAGACAAAATAGACCGTGGAAAAAAAAATAATGGTATTGATGAGTCTTCCTTGTAAATAAGCTCTAACTATTAGACCACTGCTCAAATTTCAGTTATCTGCAATGACAATAGTGACTCTAGATTTATTTGTATGAAAGAGACTTTGGCCATTGTCCTGTTCATTTCCTATGAATGATTTTGATTTTCAAACTCCAACTAGTTTTTTGTTAAACTAATTAAAGCTTTGATGACAAATATATAGTTTTCAAAGCTCTTTTCTAAATCTATTTTCTTGAGAAAATTTTTCTATTTACTTTAGGTACTATAGCTTGCTACCATGTGACATATGGTATGATATAATTTCCTAGATAAATATATGGAAGTGTTGTACAACAGTCTTTTTTAAATCTAAAGAAACAAAATTTCCAAATACAAAGTTTATTAGTTAAGAACGTCTTTTAGACATCTTAGCTAAGTTATGATTATATTTCGGTAGGGGATTTTATGTACGCTGATATTGTGTTGTCTCTTTGGATTCTGTCAGGTAACAATGGTTAATGAGGAGTGTGCTCTTGAGCAACAGACACACATCTTATTCTACTATCAACATGGATCTCCATGGTTTTCAGGCATGGCAACAAAAACGCAGATGTCAGTGGGATCTCCAAAATCCGTGTTGGATGAATTTAATACTGGTGATGATCTTGATTACTTGTCAGATATACAATGTCACAAGTCAAATTCAAATAAATAGAAGCAACTCAAGAATGAAGGTGCTATTGCTTTCTATCTAAGTCAATTTATTTTATTTGTTGGTTGTTGTCATGTTTGAAGTGTGGACTTGTGAAATTCCAAATTGCGTGTTGGTTTATGTAAAGGCGATATATATATATTATATAATATATATATATTATTATATATATATATATATATATATATAATTATATATATATAATATATTATATAATCATATGTCGTTCATGGTTTATGGAGATCCATGTTACGTTTGCACAGAAGTTTAGATATAATTTAGATATCTAAACACCAAACAGCAACAACATTGATATTTTTCTTTCACTCAACCTATAACATATGGCATCTGTCTTCATCAATGTTCTTCTTCCATATGCTATCCACTTATGACATTTCCTTTACAATATTTGGTGCATTTTCTAGTTGTAGGTCATTTATAGATTATAAATGTCTTCAAAGTTTCACTTCTAATCGAGTATTCAATTTAACATATTGGTTCTCTTATACATAATTATTTTTCTCTCCACCCACTTTTCATAACTTCCATAACCATTAGGTAGGGACATGCAACTTTGATATTTCTTTGCTTGTTTTGTAAAATATTGCCGAACTTTAATTTATTGAAAGTTCTAAAATTTAAAATTTATGAAGTTCCAAGGTCTAATTTTTAAAAGTCTAATTCTTTAAAGGGTGCTAGCCCATTGGAATAGAACCTTCTTTACAAGCACAAGGTTGGTGGTTTGATTCCATCATGCCCTGACATCCATATGGAATGGTGACAATCAAGTTTTGGTGACGCAGGCTCTTTTGACCATCACCAATGAGCTTTGGTGATATTTTTTGACCCTCACTAAAATATGAAATGTTGATAGTCAACGAACACCACCATATATACACATCAATAATGACAACCCTCAAAGGTCTGTAACCATAAATCGTTATTGTTAATATGAAATGGTGACAATTGCTATCTGTCATTATAGTCATTATTCGTGATGGACCTTGAATGTCACCACAACACCTATATTTTTGGAAATGCGGGTTTTGGTGACGGTCAATGAACGTCACCATATATATGCACCAATAGTGACGGCCATGAAAGATCCACCATAATAAATCGTTGTTGTTCATATGAAATGGTGATGGTCACTATTCGCCATTATAATCAATATTCATGACAGACCTTGAATGTCACCATAACACCTATGCTTTTGGTGATGCCACCTTTGGTAAACTTCAGTTTTTGGTGAAGAAAGCTATGGTTCGTCACCATTTCTCATATGAAATGGTGATAGCCGCTATCCATCATTATAAATCATTATTGGTGATGAACTTTGAATGTCACTACAAAATCTATACTTTTGGCAATGCCACCTTTGGTGACGTTCAATTTTTGGTGATGGAGGCTATGGTCCGTCACCATTGCTCATATGAAAAGGTGAGGGTCGCTATTTGTCATTATAAATCATTATTGGTGATGGACTTTGAATGTCACTACAACACCTATACTTTTTGCGAAACCACCTTTGGTGACATTCATTTTTTGGTGATGAAGGCTCTTTTGAAAGTCACCAATGAGCTTATGGTGGCATTTTTCGCCCTTCACCAATGTCCTTTTTTCTTGTAGTGATTACACTGACCTTGAACTCTAGTATCAACTTGGTTACTTGAGTTATCTACATGCATAAATTATTTTTGGTTGATTGATGAGTTAAATAATTGATCACTGAGATACATACCCCACTTATAGACCCTCCGCTATTTCTCTAATAGTTAGAACTAGTTTAACTCACAATAACTCAAATTAAGTGAATTAGAATGCTAGAAATTATCAATCAATCATACTAAACTGAACTCAAGTGTCTCCAACTTGAATTAATTGATTTAACTAAGTTACAAGTGCCATGTAAACTCATTTTACTACCTCCAAGTATTTTAATGAAATTGAAATTCAATTTTGAATATAGTTTGACCAAGGCAAAGTCAAAAAAAAAAATCTTCCTGCATTTTCAAAAGGTTCATAGGAAATGAAGGAAAATAATTAATGGCCTGTGACATAGAAGTGTAGAAATTCTAACGGTAGATTAATCTGATAATGCAATATAACTAAAGCAGAATACTTTAATCTACTTCTACAACCAAACTTGTGGAAGCTTAATATATTTGAGCAAGATCAAGCTGAACACATATAACCAGAAGAAGAATCAATGCACATGAAACAATCAAGAATACTCAAGGGAAAGCCTCAGCTAAAAACCCCACTATATGTATTATCATACAAGTTGGAAATATCTTAGAATTACACAAAGCTTTAGCTCTCACAGCTAGCTAGCTCTGAGTACAATCCTCACAGGTGCTCACAGGCAAAATAGATTTCTCATAAGTCTTCCACACTGCCCTCAAAGATCCTATTTCCTAGTACAGTTTTTCCTTGGTGATCCTATTGTTACCATGTGTAACAATGATCAGTCACATTGATCTCACACCCCGTAAAACTGTGCAAGTAATAGTACATTGTCCCTGTCTTTAATATCAACAGGGTCTTTATCAGAATATACATGCATGAGTTAATGATGAGAGAATATCCAATTATCTAGAGTACACTGGTTGGATGCATTCATGCATTAATTGACTGAACTCACAATTAGTTCCTCAAACAGTTTGGAACTAATGTGACTGGACTTAACTCAGTAAACTAAGATAACTAATTACAACTCAAATACAACTCAATCTTATCTCCTTAATTAAGGGATAATCTCCTTAATTTAAGGGATAACTGTTGCATGACTTCACAAAGACTTCTAACTTGAATTTCTCCAACTAATTAATCCATAATGAATAAATTAACTATTAATCAAGAAGCTAGTGAGACTAAATTCGGATTTCAATTCTAAATTTTAATTCAAGGACAAATTCAAATTGGAATATTCTTGTTGCCACATTTCAACACTCCCTCTCAGCAAGAAAGGGATTATCTGCCACCTCGATCCTGTCTCTATGGAACTCAAATTTACACTTTGACAATGCCTTTGTCAAAATGTCAGCATCTTGATCCTCTATTAAAGTATACTGTAGCAACATGATCATCCTTGCTACACAGTCTTTGATATGATGATACCAGATATCGATGTTCTTGGACCTATCATGAAATACTGGATTCTTAGAGAGTTTGATACAACTCTGATTATCACAATAGATCATAGTTGAATCCATCCTCTGATCAATCAAACCAACTAGAATTTTCCACATCCAGATGACCTCACATGCTGCCTGACTTGCAGCCATGTATTCAGCCTCTGCTGAACTGAGCGCAACCAACCTCTGTTTCCTGTTGTACCAAGAAACTGTAGCTGACCCAAGGTTGAAAATCCCTCCTGATGTTCTCGTTCAATTTGATGCACTCCCTGCCCAATCTAGATCCATGAAACCCTGTAGCTTCACTCCCTTTGTCCCTCTGTACCATAATCCATACTAAGACGTGCCTCTAAGGTATCTCAATACATGCTTTCCGCATTCCAAAACAGCTTGGTAGGCCGAACCCTTGCTTGACTCAATTGGATCAACACATAGCACAAATCTAGTAATGTGTTCACTAAGTACATCAATGAACCCAGAACCTGCATGTACACAGTAGCCTCTACTACTTCTCTTGAAGTAGCATCCTCCTTCCTCTAGTTACCTACTAGAGGAGTCTGCATGGGCTTGCACTTGTCCATGTGGAATATCCTGAGTATCTCATCAGCATACTTCCCCTGAGACACAAACAACTCCCCATCCTTCTATCACACTTCCATGCCAAGGAATTAATGCATGAGACCCATGTCATTCATCTCAAATTCTCTTGCAAGGTCCTTCTTGCAAGACATGATCAATTGATCATCACCTGTCAATATGAGATCATCAACATAAAGTACAATGATCAACTACTTACCTTTCACAATGATGTGGTACAGGTTCACATCCACTTCACTCTTTGTGAAGCCCAACCTGGTGAAGTAGTTGTCTATCCTAGTGTACCAAGCATGAGGTACTTGCTTCAGCCCATACAAATCTCTCTTGAGTCGGCACACATGTGACTCATGATCGAAGGTCTCAAAACCTTCTGGTTGTTCTATGTACACCTCTTCCTCAATCTTTCCATTAAGGAATGCAGTCTTCACATCCATCTTATGGATCTTCCATCCCATCTGTGTTGATATTGCCAACATCGATCTAATAGATGAGTACCTTGCAACATGAGAAAAGTCTCATCATAGTCAATCCCCTCGACCTATGAAAAATCATGGGCAACAAATCCTGCCTTATGTTTCTCCACACTACCATCAGTAGCTTGCTTTACCTTGTAAAGCCAACGGGAACTCACAACTAACTTGTTCTCTCGTCTCGAAACCACGTCCCAAACATTGTTATGAACTATGGAGTCATACTCCTACACCATAGCATAAACCTAAATCGGCTGCTGCACTGCTTCCTCAAAGGAATATGACTTAGTCTCAACACATTCCCCAACAAGGGCCATGTATCCAGTGTACCTCTCAGGTGACCTCCTCTATCTGCGGTGAGAAGATGGTTCTCCCGCATTCTCTCTCGCATATGATAACAATCTATCAACTTCTCTTGTGCACTTCCATTCATCTCTAGAAGACTATGCTTGAGTGGATGTCTCCACTCTTGGATCCTATACATGTGGCTGCTCCGCATCAGTCTAAGGCTCCTCCTCCTTAGGAGCCAACAATTCCTCCACAGCCTGTAGTTTGAGCTCCCTCTCAAGGGAAACTCGCATGGGCTTCTGCTCATCAAACTTGAGATCTCTACGAACCATTGTCCTCCGAGTGGTAGGAAAATACACCTGATAGTTGTGGGGTGTATCAGTGTACCCCACAAGTATCCCCAACTCTGTTGTCGGCTCAAGCATCTTCCCTGCATCCTTTATCACATGGAAATATACCGATGAGTCAAATATCCTGAAGTGACCCACATCTAGTCTCTTATTAGACAAAGCTTCCTCCAGTGTATTCATCCCAAGTATGGGATGCAGGCTTCTATTCTACAAATGGACCACTGTGTTGCATGCCTCAGCCCACAAATGAAGTAGTAGGCCTTGTTCATGCAGCATCGCCCGTGCTGCCCCTATAATTGTTTTGTTCTTCCACTCAACCACCCCATTCTACTATGGGTTATGAGGTGTTGTCAACTCTTGTTTAATTCCTTCCACTGCACAAAAGTGCTTAAACTCTTGAGAGACATATTCTCCACCATTGTTGCTTCTCAAGGCCTTGATCTTCTTCCTTGACTCTTTCTCGACCAAATATTTGAACGCACAAAACATTGAGAAGGTTTGGTCCTTCTTCTGCATGAAATAAATCCAACATTTATGAGAATAATAATAAATGAAAATCACATAATACCTTTACTTCATTGTGGATGTCGTCGATAATGGTCCACACAAATCAGCATGAACTCTCTCTAAGATCGCTTCTGCTCTACTATCTCGATCATGAAAGGAAGACATGGCATACCTTCCCAAGGTACAACCTTTGTATGTGTCAACTTGCTCAATTTTACCTTTGGGAAGTCATGTAGATATCTGTTGCATTATCTTCAAGGCCCAATGATGCAAATGGCTGAACCGCCTGTGCCACAACTCGCCAAAGTCTTGGCTTTGCACCAATTCTTCTTTCGAACTCAATGCTGCACAATCATATACCTCTAGTTTATAAATATTCTTCACCCGAATCCGAATCCTCTTGGTGTGACCCCTGGCTATGTGTCTTAGGAATGCCTTTCCTTTACTGAAGACAACATTGTAGCCTTTGTCCTCCAACATCATGACCGATACCAAGTTCTTCTTTAGTCGAGGCACATACTTCACATTTGTCAAGGTGAGAGGAGCTCCATGCTCCCTCTAAAAAGAAATTGTGCCCACTCTTGAAACACTGTACTTTCCATCGTCACCCATCTCTATGCACATATTGAGGTCTTTCTCCTCCAAGGAACTGAATAGACTTTTATCCTCGGTCATGTGGAATGAAGCTCCACTGTCAAGATACCAGACACAACCCATAATCAATGACACCATGCATCCAATGAGGGTAAAGTCCATTTTGAATTGAGAGGCTAAGGCCTCATCTTTTGATCCTTTCAAGGATCCCTTATTGGGCTTCTTCGATGGGAAATTAGTTACATAATGTCCCATCTTGTGACAATTAAAGCATTTCACTTTAGACTTGTCAACCTTCTTCCCTCCATGAGAAGAATTCGATTTGGAATGGGAAGCCTTCCCTTTCCCTTTCCTTGCCTTACCTACTAAGGCCATATTTTCTTCATTATCATTCTTAGATGAAGAACCATCTCGTGTGCTCCTCCTGATCTCCTCATGCATCAGATCTGACCACAGTCATTCCTAATCCGATAGTTTCTCCCTTCGATTCATAGAGTCTTCGTAGCTATTCCAGCTCTTTGGAAGGCCAAGGAGAGCGAGGCTCACCATATCATCATCGACAGTAGTTATTCCCACACTACCAAGCTCATCTCTGCAGGTGGTGAGCTTGTTTAGATATGTGGAAATAGTATCACCCTTCTCCATCTTTATTTTCCGATGCTTATCCTTGAGAGCCAATTTCCTTTAGTCGCTACTGTTCTGGTAGAGGTCCTTCAATGTCTTCCACATTGAAAACAGAGTATCCTTCCCATGGAGACTCGAGACAATATGGTCTCAAACTCCCTCCGGGATGATCTGTCTCTCCTTCGCTACACACTTCTTACACTCAACCAACTCTTGTGCATTAGCTGCAACTGGCTTTGGGATTTCTTGATCAATGAAACCCTTAAAGCCATTGTCTTCTAATACAACTTCCATTTTATCTTTCCATGCTATGTAATTTGAGCTGCCTTCCAAGGCATACTCGAATCTCAAGCCATAGAATTCCATTGACCAACTTGAAGTATGAGATGAATTCGATTTGCACCTGCAACCCCAAACTTCAAACTTCAAATTCTCTTCTCAGTATATTGTTCATAGCTCTGATAACCTTTGCTTCGATACCATGTAGAAATTTTGACTGTAGATTAACTTGATAATGCGATATAACTAAAGCAAAATACTTTAATCTACTTCTAAAATCAAACTTGAAAAAGATTTATACATTTGATCAAGATCAACGTAAACACATATAACCAGAAGAAGAATCAATGTACATGAAACACAAAAGAATACTCAGGGGAAAGCCTCAACTAAAAACCCCACTATCGGTATTATCATACAAGTTGGAAATATATTAGAATTACACAACGATTTAGCTCTCACAACTAGCCAACTCTCAGTACAATCCTCATAGATGCTCACATGCAAAATAGACTTCTCGTAACTCTTCCACACTGCCCTTGAAGCTCCTATTTCCTAGCGCAATTTTTCTTGGGTGATCCTATTGTTACCATGTGTAACATTGATCACTCACACTAATCTCACACCCTATAAAACTTCGCAATCCTCAAGGAATGAATTCCTTCTGCATGCATGATTTTTCCTTATAGGAAATATCATGCAATTGATAGTACAATGTCCCTGTCTTTAATCTCAACTCGGTCTTTCTCAGAATAGACATGCATGAGTTAATGATGAGGTAATCTTCAGTTATCTAGAGTACACTAGTTGGATGCATGCACACATTAATTGATTGAACTCACAATTAGTTCCTCAAACAGTTTGGAACTAATCTAACTAGACTTAACTCAGTAAATGAAGCTAACTAATTACAACTCAAATACAACTCAATCTTATCTCCTTAATTAAGGGATGGTCTCCTTAATTTAAGGGATAACTGTTGCATGACTTCACAAAGATTTCTAACTTGAATTTCTCAACTAATTAATCCATAATGAATTAATTAATTATTCTTCAAGTAGTTGGTGAGACTAAATTCAAATTTTAATTCTCAATTTTAATTCAAGGACAAGTTAAAATTGGAATATTCTTGTTGCCACATTTCAACAAGAAGAAGAGCTAGAAGAGGAGGAAGATATTGAATCAATTGTGTATGAGCCCAACATTTAGTTAGAACCACCCCTAGCCAGTGGCCATATGCCATTCAATGAGATGGGAATTGCTCCACCACCTAATGACAGTGTTATCGATATATCTAGCTTTACCTTCGAGCAACTGAAGAAAAGGATTATATAAGAGATATGAAGGTATTTTCCCAATGAACTTATTCATCCTGTTACCATAGCCACAAAAAGGGTAATAACATCCAAAGATGGGAGGAATCCTCAAGTAGTCATTGCAGAAAATGTGGCCTTCATGACAAAAATGCACGACAACATAGAATATCTTTTGAGTGAGAATGACAAACTGTGAAAGGAGTTGACTGTCTTAAAGAAATAGGTTGATCATCTAGAAAGAATTAGAGGTTGGCTTCTACCAGTATTAGCATGGTAGAATTGTGGTATGCCACACTTGAAGACTTCAAACCAATGGAGGATATTGTGAAGCAACTTTACAATGAGATGATTCTTTTTCATGAATTGATGGTCCCCCTAGTTGAAATCTAAAAAATATCTCAAGAAATATTGAAGGTTCTAAAGGTTGTAGGGATGATCATGGATTTGATGCAGGATTGGAGCACCAAGTATCTCAATATTCCCGAGCGATTGGTCAACAAGGATAGGTTAGCAAATGATATTGATAGAGAAAATTTGGGGCTACACACTCAGAACTTTAACTATCTTGGTGAGAAGGTAACCAACAATATAAATGTTTATGCTCGAACTACACAACAATTTAGAATCCTTGGCATGAAATTATAGAATAACTTCTATGGGATCACTTGGTGAAATAAGGGGTAAGGATGTCATCATGTAGGAGTTGAAAGAATTTATTGAATAGATCATGCAAGCAACAAATAAAGAAAAATTGGAAGTGACCAAGAATACAACTCCATAGTATGCAATTGGGCTAGCCAAAGTTCATATGAAGTTATTCATGTTTTGGAGTAGTATACAATCTAACTCTATATATATAATATCATAGGAATACCTTGGTTATCTATTGTTGATGCTTGCATCAGCTGTATATCTAGAAATATCACAATTACAAATCGGGAACTAAGAAAACAACTAGTACTATATCCCCATGCACAACCCCTTGTTGAGCATGATTTTCATTTGTCGTTAGAAGAGGAAGAATAATAATAAATCTATAAGTCATCACCCTACCCCTTCTATATATTAGAAACCACTATTGGTGGAAGAAAATTGGATGATGACAGTCTGATTGACAAATTTCTGTAAAACATGTATCCTACTACCATAAATATTAATAGTCTAAAGAATAATATTTAGGACAGTTTGAATGATCTCAAGGTAGATAATGGGCATATTTAAGCACTATTGATTCTGATCAAAGTAATGTTAAAACCATATAAATTAGCCCCTCTAAAACTCTAAAAATCGTCCATTTTCTTTCAGCTAATCAAGAAGAACAATTGATTAGTATTTTAAGACAAAATCTTGATTCTTTTGCATGGAATTACAAAGAGATGAAAGGAGTTCACCCCTTTATATGTAATCATCATATATACATTAAGGAAGACCATAAACCTATTCTCCAACCTCAAGGAAGAAGGAACCATACTTCTCTGAGGTTGGTGAACAGGTTTATGGTCTTCCTTAATGTATATATGATGTGTTAGTCCCTACAATCTGCTAGGCTGAAAAGGAAATCGACAAGGGTAACCTCAAACCACTTCAGCTTAGTAGCTAGACCTACTGAGCATGAGAGGGATCTCTCTAAGTCTCTTATCAGTGATATGACTTTAAATAAAATGAATTTTAGGCTAGATGTGTGTATTTGTTTGTTTGTTTGTGTAAATTTGGTTTTTTAAGGATTTACTGAACTTAGGGTTTGGAGCCACAAGAAGGTCTAGGCTACGGGAATGCAGGAGCAAACATAAGAAGGATCTAGATGTTAGAAGCCATGGTGTAATTGGAGTATTTGTTAGTGCATTATAGAGGATATAGAATGGAAGAAACTAATGAGAATTAAAAAATTATTTCATTAGATTAAGAAGACAAAACACATAACTATGAAAACCAGATAACAGAGCTTGAAAAATAAGAATTCTAAGTATTTTACCACAAGGTATTCATAAAGAGAAGAGATATGTTGTAGACAAAGATGTTTAGACCATGATAAAAAAAAAAGAGTGAAGTAAAAACACCATTAACTCACTTGGCTAGAGTTCCTTGAAAATAGTTACAACCTGTATATGTATTAGCTCAAAGATGATTACAATGCAAGCCTCATTCACAAAAACTTCCACCCTCTTCTCCTGAAGTGAAATAGTACTTATAGATTCTCCTAGAACACTTTCCCACCTTCAGGAGTCGAATTCCTTGGTGGAGGAACTGACTCCAATATTCTCTCAACCAACAGGTGAGAGTGAGAAGGCGCAACTCAAATACCTCATGAAGAGTTTGATTAGGAGTTTGCTTCTTTTATGAGGCCTAATAAACATAAAAAACAACTTATGATATAAATTTATTCATGCCTACATCACCTATCCTCGTAAATAATTCCATTACAAAGAGAATATTGACTTTGACCAAGTCAGACTAGGAACTAGAAATTTTACACAGTGAAATTTTACAAATAAAAACACAGAAAATGTAGAATCACAATGCCAACTTTGCGCTAATTTTGAGGCACCTTCCGGGGGTCAAAATGAAAATAAGAGAGAATGGTAAACTAGCCCTTCAATTATGTTTTCCATTACAGTTTGAACTTCTGAATTTGGAGGATGGGAAGACCTTCAAAAGTCCATTCTCCCAAGGTCGCTCCAGAAGCGCTGCGCCTGTCAAAAAATGGTCCAGAATGCTAGTTTTTTGCCACTTTTTTGCACTTTTCTCCAAAACTAAGCCACCTCTGCAAAATCTGGGAAAATCGGTTTTTAGAGGATGCCAATAAATTTCCAAAACTGTAGAACTTTCCTCAAATGGATGCCTGAGGAAAAAGCGTGACACCAAGGCGCTATGCTTCTAGAGAGGCCAAATTTCTGAATTTAGACCAAAATTTACCAAAAAACTCAAAATGCTCAGAATTGGCTTAACATTGGAGGAAAGGTGTAAACCTGAGTTTGTTATAGCTTCATGGATGCTTCAACATGCATATCCAGGTTTCCCTCATCCTTTTGATCTCTTTTGGCCTCCTTGAGCTTGTTTTGAAGTTGTTTTACTTTGACATTGGCGATCATGTTTTGAGCTTGATAGTGATGCACCATGTGTCTAAGCATTTGATTGTCTCTATTTTCCTTCTCCAGTAGCTTCTCCAAGTGTTCATTCACCATACTAAGCCAATATTCTTTATCTTGATTTACCTCTGGTAATCCTTTCTTCTAGGTCAAGGTCTTCATTAAGCAACATTTGTCTTTGTTCCTCTTGCAAAGCTTCCTTGAGACATATGGTTCTTGGTATTTTCCTTTTTCCTATACATTTTGATCCTTCAACCTCACTTGATTCTATGATCTCCTTACCATTTCCAACATGCTGCAATAACTTGGCTTGTTCTTTTTCCATGATTAGTTGTTTAGTCTTAAGTTGACTATTTTCTTGCTCAAGGAAGCAAAAGATGAAATGAGGGAGTTAGGGAAGGGAGAAGATGATAAGGGAATTTTGGGAGATGGATACAGGTGGTAGAAAACTTAGGAAACTTAAATGGAGTGAATGAGGGAAATAAATGATTAGGAGAAATTGAAAAACAAAGTTGCTAGGAAATCTAATCAAAATTCTAGGTATGAGCTCGGTTTTAGGTAAGGGTGAGGAAATTTGATGATTGATAAGTTATTTAGTGAATCAAAAGGAATTTTAAACATCTACATAGGTGTTAGGTGGAATATTTACATGTTTCCAATATCAAAACTAACCGAACTATCAGTTACACTAGTGCTTGAAGCATGAAAATTTCACCTAAACCCTAGATGAAGAGAACATGCATTTGCATTCATCTTGCCAAAGGAAAAAGCTGAGAAAAAGACTTATAATTACTTCTGAGCAAGCTTATAATAGCAATAAATAGGTTTTCAAGTTTCAAAATCAAGTTTTGGGTGAGTTTGGATGAGTTTTTAATTGCTCTGGCACAAGCGCATCGTAGTTCATAGAAGCACAATGTCATCTTCCAAACCACTTTTCAAGGCCTTAAACTACTCCAAATTGAGATTTTCATAGCTTGTTGGAAATCTCTTGAAGTATACTATATTATGGACACCTCAGGCACGTAATTAAGACATTTCAAGAGGAATAAAAATTGATTTTCCCAAGGTCGCTCCAAAAACTCAGGGTTTCTCTCACAAGAGCGTAGTGCCAACTTGCAGAGCATGTTTGGATGCCTTCCACTAATCCAAATAATACGCTAAAGGTACCATTGAAAATCTTAGGATTTCGGCTACATAATAGATTCCTTAGGAACTACCACTATGGGTTACAAACCCTTGAAAAACTATCTTGAAGTCAATATGTCCAGAAGTGCAGCAACTCTCCTGTAGTAAGTGTAGTTTGGGAATTTCTTTCAAATCATAACACCTGTGAATAAAAGGAAGGAGGTTTGTGTTCCTTGGACTATAATGGACACAAAACTCTTTCATTTTTGTAAAATTCTTCTCGATTTGGTTGGAGACATATTTTGAAGAAAACATGTCCCTATGAGAAATGATGAGGTGAGGTAGTGTACTACAACATTGTCTTATTTGAAATAAAACATTACCTTTACCTTTATTTTTCCTTCCCTAAGCTGCTAACTCCCTTTACCCACTTAATCACATGATGGACATATTTTTGGCAAAATATGGTATTGTGACGACACATGGAGTGAAACCCTAGACCATGACCTAAAATGAGGAATTTAACCATTTCATGACCCAAGACACTTAAATAAGATATGATACCTCGAATAAGTCAATGAACATGATGAATGATGAATACCATGAGTAAGTGAAGGGAGCAGCAGTGACCTAGAAACAACAACCAATGATCAAATTTTTATTTAAAGATTCACTGAAATGACAAAAAATTGACTTGACAACCTAACAACACCTTGTAAGAGCATATTTGATCCAGGTGACATGCTAAAAAGAGTGACACTAACATGATGATTACATATAAAATGGTGAACTCCTTTCATCTCTTTGTAATTCCATGGAAAAGATTCAATTTTCTGCCTTAAAATAGTAAGCAATTGTTCTTCTTGATTAGTTGAAAAAAGGGGATAATTTTTAGAGTTTTAGAGGGGCTAATTTCTATGGTTTTCACATTACTTCAATCAAAACCAATGGTGATTAAATATTCCCATTAGCTATCTTTAGATCAGGCAAACTATCCTAAATATTATTCCTTTAGATTACTAATATTCATGGCAGTGGGATACATGTTTTGCAAAAATTTGTCAGTCAGATTGTCATAATCCAATTTCCTGCCAACAATAGTGGTTTCTAATGTATAGATGGGGTAGGGTGATGAATTATAGAGTTATTATTCTTATTCATCTTCTACCCATAAAGGAAAATCATGCTCAACAACGGGTTGAGCAGGGGGATATATTACAAGTTGTTTTCTTAGTTTCCCATTTGTAATTGTAATTTTTTTGGCTTTACAACTGATGCTAGCATTAACAATAGATAACCAAGGTTTTCCTATGATAAGTTAATAGCCATTGAACGTGGCTTTGGGTTGGATAAAAAGGAAATCAGTAGGGTATTCCCAAGAATCAATTGAAACCATGACATTCTCAATGATTCCCTCTAGTGCTATTGTGTATATGTCAGCAAGTTACAACACCATGGTGGTTTTCCTCAAGGATCCTTGGTGATTAAGCTTCAACATAGTTTCATTGATCATGGCTTTGATTTCAACCCCTAGGTCAATAAGGGTTTTGGGGACTACAATATTGCTAATGCGCGCATATACTACAAGGATACTAGGATCCAACTAATTTGGGATGATGACCCTCCCAAGCATGAGATTCACTAGATGCCTAATTACATTGATAGTAGGGGTATTTTTCCTTCTACTTCCTGGCCTCTTAAGAAATTCCTCTTTGAGAAATCTATTGTATATAGGAACATCCTTTATGGATTTTGGGATGGGAATTTTGACACATATTTTTTAGTTCTCGCAAAGGTCTAGCTACTTCTAGGGTGTGTGTTTTAGGATGGATCACAATTTTAGGATATAGACATTTGTTGGCTTGAGGAGTGTTGTCTTCCTTCCCTTCTTCAATATTTTTTTCTTAATAAGGTGGGCGAGCATTAAGAAGTTCGTTCCTAGACCAGGGTCTTATTTCTTTGATTTCTATACCATAGGTAGGTTAAGATGTCTCTCCACTGTAGACTTGTTGGTCATGCTCATTGTTCGGGTTCAGATTTGATTAAGCATACATTTGTGGTTGTTTTTGGGTAGTTAGGGTTGAATAGGGGGAGGGAATAGGGTAGGTCATTAGGCTTCCTAACGCCTTCATCCTAATGATGGATTACTCCATTGAGGATGTTGGTGTTGGTATGGCTAAAAAGGGAATTGACAGGTTAAGGAGGAGGATAATACCATGGAGTAGGCACAGAGAAAGGTGAGGTGTTAGGTGGATACCAATATTGAAATGGTGCATTATAACTTGTATTGAAAGGGGAACAATAGCTCAGAGCTTTTTGATATGGTCTAGGGCCTTATGACCTTTTTAAGTTAACGAAGAAAAGTTGCTCCATGCCTCCTTCTACTCCTTGATACACCACCCTCAGTATTACAACAAGAATTCTAAAATGTTTGAGGGTCTCAACTTTAATTATCAGCCTAGGGTTCATACAAAATTAGGAGGTATCGACACTTATATGTGAAACAAGAAATATATTATACTTTGGCTGATGTGATGCAACTGAAGAGAAGAAAAAATGCATGGAGACCACTTTTTTAATCTAGGACACAAGAAATTCCTAGAATACAAATGAAAAAAAATATATACATAATCTAGCTTATAGGAAAGGAAACAACAAAAACCAATTCCCATTCTATCTGCAAGAAATTAAATAACAGAAGGTGACCCTAATCTAATTGCATAATTGTGAATGAAAAGAAGTAACCCTACTTTGTTTTACATAATGAAATCTATGCCAACTATAGGAAAGTAAATGAATGAAATAAACCTATGCTACTGCAATAAAGAAAAGTAAATTGCTTCAAGAATGTTTGAGGCAAATCAATCCTATTATGATGTTGTTGATGGTGTTAGATAAAGCCAAGATACATGGGGTCTCCCAGATATGAATTCTCAATTAGACCTCAAAACATTTGGAGTAGGAGCGCCATTTCAATATCAGGTCTCACCAACATTTGCAATATATCTTAAAGATATGCCTTAGTTGCAAAACACACATAAGAGATCATACACAAATTTGGGGGGCAACAAGTGTGTAAGCTTTGTGAAACAATGATTTTAAAGTGTAAAGCAAGCTTCCAGAAAAGGGAAGAATACTAATTGTCCCTAAGAGGAATAGGAAATGGACAGTTTCTATTGATTAAAAATAACTTAAAAGCCACCAAGAAATATCACTTTCCTTTACCTTTTATTGACCAAGTTTTGCATGCTCTTCCAAGAAAGAAGTTCTTTTCATTTCTGGATGGGTTCGATAAGTATATTAAAATCCAAACAAGTCTTGAAGACCAAGATAAGACTAATTTTTCCTACCGATTAGGGACCTATTCCTACAAGGTCCTTCTATTAGGCTTGTGTAATGCCCTTTCCACCTTTGAGAGGGCGTTATTGAGTGTTTTATGTAATCTTGTATAGTGACTCAATAGAAATTTATAGGGATGACTTCACACCTTATGGAGATTATTTTCAAGAAGCTCTCTATAACCTGTGCAATGTTTTAAAAATGTGCATAGAAATAAATCTCGCCTTAATCCTTGAAAAGTACCATATTTTTATGAATATAGGAATTGTTCTAGGTTACTTCCTCTCCAAAGATGGAATTCCTGTTGATCCCAATAAAATTTCCATTATTAGAAAAGTTACTATCCTAGAAAGGAAAAAATATGTTAGAAGCTTTTTAGGACTTGTTTGGTACTATAGGAGATGTTAGAAAATTATATATTACAGAGCAACGGAACACATAAAATATTGCAGAAACACAAATACATAAATGCATAGAACAGGAGAGACATAGATACGTGGTTCAGCTAATTTAGGTTACATCTATGGAGAAACAACCAGTCCTTCATTTTATATTATCCAGCCAAATGAAGAAATAAAACCTACAACAGATCTATTGTAATTTACTCTTCACTCTCATACAACCTCCTCTCTCTCTCACTCACAATAATAATCCACAACCACAAAAACAACTCCCTTATATAAACCAAGGGTTGTATTCTAGGGAAAAAAAACCTAAATTATAAAAAAATCTAACATCATATCACCCCCCCTAATGAAAACCCTAGATTGACTATGAAATTACATTATTTTACAAAGAAAATTTTCATCTATTTTTAGCTTCGGGGGCGCTACCCTCGAACCCCTACCAAAGGGGGATTCCAAACACGCATCTGGATCCCCTTGGACCCCTAGGCAGCAATAGTGGGGGGGTAAGTCCTTCCACACCCCCTCGTTGGGGATTGGGATCCAAACACAACTGAAACAAGACCTATGAATTAGGAAGATAATCAAGCTCCACACCCAATAGGAGATTTATTAAGGATTTTACAAAAATTGCTTCACCTTTGTTTGTTATACTAAATAAAGACTTAGATTTTATTTGGAAAAACTTATGTCAAATGGAATTTGAAGAGCTCAAATACAAATTGACAATTGCACAATTCTTTAGGAGCCCAAATTGGGATTTTCCCTTCCCCACATTCACACAAATGCATGAGACAATTTAGTGGGTACAACATTGGGGAAGCTTGAAGGTTATTTTCTCATGAAATTTATTTCATTACTAATAGATTGTAAAATAAAGTCAAGGTAAGATCCTCCTATAGGTAGAAGCCTACAAAAAATTAATGTAAAAGAGGGAGTAGGAGCTTCCCAACTAGTTGTAGCTTACGAAATAATAGAAAGGTTGGAGCCTAAAAAATCTTATGTAATAGAGGAAGTGGGGGCTTGTATTTGCATCACAACAACAACAAATTCATGGTTTTCTACTTATATCTGGTGTCCACATGTGTTTATTTTATATGTGTCTCTTATGTTATGATTTAAATGTCACTTACATATTAAATCTAATATTCATATGTTATATTGTTAGTCATTTAATAGTTCAGATAAATATTGAAAACGAAACAAAACAAAAAATTGGATGTTTGTGAATGTACTATACTAATTCAACCCCTCTTAGTATAGTCAAGTTTCCAACATCCCTCTCATGCAAATATTGTAAAGGCATTTTCCCATGATAGTCACGAATTTCTTATAAACTTGGGTATTATTTTTCCTTTCTATCATGTCATGAATATTTTGAACCAATAGGTTTATATCATCTTTCTTCTCCAGTTTGAGTTTTTCACTGTATGAAAAGAGTCATACTTTGTATTGTTTGGGCCCATGCGACCCTTGGTTTCGAGTCCAAACAACGTGACTAGATACAAAGGATTACTCTCCTAGGCTGTAATTTCATTATGCATGGTATCATATTATGCTATATTCCTTTGGCCTAGTTGAACTTTGGCTCATCTGCATATCGTCTTTCCAAACCATATGTTGATAGACGGGCATCCTTATGTGATGACTTAAGCCATGTAATAAAATTTTTGATACACAAAGGCCATTTTTATAAGAAAATTATTGTATGTTTTCATGGCATCACAGATATCAGAATATGAAAATATTTTTTTTTGTATGGTTACTATATTATGGATGCCCATTTAATAACATATTCCATTCACCCTCGTTGTCTATCATTGGTTCAAATTTCATAATAATTATCCTAGTTTTAGTCAATATTTTCACGTGGATAATGTTTTAGCACCTCACTGTATGGTTAATTGGCTACCATATTCATGGTTCATGGTGTTATTTTCCTCCCGTGCATTGATTTTGCATGCACCATAAGCTTATATAACACATGTTTTACAAGGGAAATTACCATAACAAGTATCATTATATGTGGTTTCAATTCATGTTCGATATATGATATTTTGTTCATTTATGTCAGCTGAAACTATTTTACTTTCAAATTTTACACATATATGAGTCTAAATTTGCCTTATAGCATGGGTTCTTTATGTAGTTACATCACTCATCTTGTTCTTACATTGATTTATTTTAATAGCATGTACATGTGACACTCTTTCAAGGTCAACATGTTCGCTATGATATAAGCCTCCCATTTGTTCGCGACCTATGTCTAATTTTGACTTTTAGTTTATATGACACCCTTGTGGATTACCCTTGGCGAATGTTATTTCTAACCCTATAGCAATATAAATGCCCTCTGACATGTGAGAGAAATAGCATTCGCCCTCTCTCTCCATGCTCCATTCATTTGTTCACGTGCTGGAGAGAGAGGGCGAATGTTATTTCCCTCGCATGTGAGAGGGCATTTATATTGCTATAGGGTTGGAAATAGCATTCGCCATTACCCTTGGCCTATATCATTATATTTATATAGAATTATCTTACGTATACATTTAAATTTTTTTTTCCCATAATGTTATGATGATGGCACATTCATGAAGCATACATGAGTTGAAAACCCTTTCCTAAAAAAATAAATTTTCCTTTGAAAATTCTTTTCACTCATAGATTAATAAAAGTTAATTTCAATTTTTTTTTTCTTACTAATCTAATATGATGAAATTATTTACGTGGCATAAGTTTCTTCAACCATCATAATCATGGAAAAGGTAGGAACAACAGTGTAAGGGGCCTTAGGGTGAAAAATATTGGAGGCACAAGTAGGCTTTCATGATGATAATGATGGGAAGCATAAGGTTAAACTGTTTCTTATTTTCAACCATATGATTACAGATGCATTTTTCACATTATTTATATTTATGTGCATGGATTATCATTGAATTCTATAATGAATATTATATGTCATGTTTCTACATGAACATGGTTCTATACCAACATTTTTTAAACATATGTACATTATGATTATCTTCAAATTATTTATGTATTGGTAAATAATTATGTTCGAGAGCTGAAATGAAAATTAGAATATTTTGAGGACTATGAGAGCCCACCAACCAAAACATAAACATAGTAATGAAAGCTAAATTTTATTTAACTTTCTTTTCTAGAAAACTCATTCTGTCTCCCTAATCAAATCATGATTAGAATTAAAATAAAAAGAGTTATCCAAGCAATTGAAATTTCTAATTGCATTAAAGGTATTTAAAAGGGAATGAAGTCTATGAAGGGACAAGAGAGAACACTGTGAGGAGAGGTATGCACTAATTTTTTTGTTTTCATTATTTTCTGAGTCAAAGGAGTTGATCTAATGGTGGTATCAAAATTTCTTCAAAAGGGAAGCAAAGTTTAAGGCAACTCCTCTCAACCTTTCTGAGTAATTCTTCATATATATTGAATTTTCTATAATTCATTTATTTATAGGTGGTCTAGTTTATTTTGACCAGTGCCAATAGCCATCAATTTGTAGAGGAAGCAAGCAACACATAATTATATCAAACTTCTTGTAGGGTGTTTTGAATCTATCATATCATGTGTTGCTTTCCTAGAATATTTTATATGATTTCAATTAAATTGTAGATGTTCAAGAATTAAGTCTAGGCAACGGTTTTCACACAAACCTTCCAAATTTGATTTGTTGTACTCACACATTATTATATAAAAATCAACCCTTTTTCCACTTCATATTTTGTGCATGTTTTTCTCAGATTTTATATATTTTTAACAAAAATTTGTTGTCTTATTTATTTTAAATTAAAACACAACTTAATCTTTAAATTGTTTTAAAGTCATAATACTTTGAACCCCTCACTAGTTTTTTGCTAATTAAGTCTGACTTTTATTTTAATTATTGACATTATCGTATATAATGTTTATCCGTACAACATTTTTTAGCTTTTACTTCATTTTGTACATATTTATTTTTGTTTTAATTTTTGTTTTATCTCTTATTGTAAATAAAACCGTTCATATTGTAAATACTTGTAAATTCTACCTAAAACAATCATTAATCCCTAGGGAATTAAACAACCGACAATTTGTCCTGTTAGTTCCAGCCTTCGCAGCCTATCACCAGGGATCAACATGAGCTCTTACTATGTATCATTTTGTTAGATGTTTTGCACATTATGTTCAGCACAAAACATGTCACAAGTGTGTCCATCAGAAAAAGCTTAGAAAAATATTTCCAACGGTATATCACACTCCCATAATCGGCTCCTAGATTAGAAGATATGATCAAAATGAATGAGTAATTCTTGGTTATGCATGTTTTGAGGTCAGTTTCTGCACACAATGACAAGTTTAGTACAAAATCTGTTTCTGAAATAATGGTAAGGAATTGTTCAAAAGTGAAAAAGGTTTTTGTTCACCACATACCAAATAACAAAAACCTTCTTCATTTTATGCACAGGTGCTACTATGTGGGAGATATATAGTGATATTTGGAGCCTACATTAAAACAAAGCAAATTTTTCATATTTTTTATTGATTTAGTCATTTTAGTGCAGGGTCATTTTACAACAGATGGAAAGAAATTTTGCAAAACCCAAGGAGTTTTTGTGTTAACCACGAGCCATATAACAAAAACCTCTTTCGTTTTATTCACAGGTGTCATGAATTGGGAAATGTGACTAGATCTTTAGAGCTCATTTTCACAGATTTAAATTTTTAATCATTTTCTGTTTTAGAGATGATTTTGTGGAACAGACTGCGAGCAATTGGAAACGAATTTTCCAAATTTGAGAGTGCTTTTTCTCCAAAATGACCTTATCTACAAAATCTATTTCATTTTTGTAACAAGTGTTATGGTTTAGGAGATACGAGTTCATATTCAACACCTATTTTCAGAAATCCGGCCCAAGTTTAATGTAACTGTTTCTATTTTGAAGAAAATGGTTGAGCTCAATTCCCTTAGTACAAGGATGAGCAAATGTATATATTTTATGAATTTCATAGTGTAAGGGTTGGATTTTTGTAGAAGGTTGGACTTTTGAGAAAGCTTGGAGCTTCATTGTATACTCATATCAGTAGTTTTGGCTAAGGAATTGAGACCAGCGTTTGCAACACTCTTTGGGATTCATGTGGCATTTTGTTTTGGTATAGTGCTTTATTTTGTAATTGTCAATTTACTTATGTTTTATGTATTCCATTATCTATATTTCTTCTTCTTACCTAAATCAAACAAGGGTAAAGGTAGAATCCATTGAAATTACAGTGCTTTACCTAGGGTTTGTTTTAGCTTTTGATGTTTTCAGCTGTTTGAAGAGGATCCCTGAGTTTTCTTGCCCTCTTCAAACCTGCACCTATCTATCTCTCCATTTCATTTGATTTGAAGTGCCGAAATTAGTTGCCTACCTTTCCCCATAGAGATCTCTGCAAAACTAAGCCTCATTCCCCACACCCAAAATCTTCCTTTCCATTGGAGCCCACAAAAAACATCATTTTATTCAATCAAACTC
The DNA here is from genome assembly GCA_000404065.3 of Pinus taeda. Classification (NCBI taxonomy): domain Eukaryota; kingdom Viridiplantae; phylum Streptophyta; class Pinopsida; order Pinales; family Pinaceae; genus Pinus; species Pinus taeda. The sequence goes on from APFE031398759.1 coordinate 26,233, forward strand.
ATTTACACATATACCTAGCCTAAAATCAATCAACATATTAGTCATCTCAAGCCCTTATCGATTATATTTTGCTAAGATTGACAAGGAGAGAGCCCTCTCCAGACCTAGTAGGGCTAGCTACCAGGTTAAGCATGGTTTGATGTTGTCCTAGATCCTACCTTTCTTAGCCTGAGGTAGATTTGGGCACTAACTTGTCCTATTACCTCATTTTCTCAGTGAGATTTGAGGGGTTGGTTAAGAGAGGTATAACTACTTCTATTTTATCAATACTTTGAAAAATTTTCACCTCCCGAGATTTGATTCCTCTTGAGGCTTACTAGATTCGGAGTTGAGATGGATCTATGCTAATTT
>APFE031398761.1:0-15146 GCA_000404065.3 Pinus taeda
ATAATCATGTCCAATGTTTGACCCCTATTTTAGAAGAGCACCATCAGTCAGAACATGAGCAGTCTAAATAAGATAAGTCTAAAAACGAACTGATCAAGAAAGATCAATCTAAGAAAAAGTAGTTTGAAAAACATCAATCAAAATAGGACCTGTCAGAGAAAAACTAATTGGAGTATAATCAGTTGGAAAAATCCTAGTTAGGGTTGAACCAATGATATGAAATCAGTTGGACATTCACAATAATTCAAAGGCCAATTCAAAAGATAAATCATATGAACAAACTCCCTCTGATGAAACTATCTAAGATCATTAGACAAGAAGTGTGTTGATTGAGAATTTGCATGATAAAAACGACTAAGATACCTCTTACCAATACAACACATGTCATCAATCCACGAAGTACCAAGCCAATTCCAACAAGTCCTTTTTTGAATAATTTTTTTCAGACTGCTTTTTCTCAGATTGCTATTTCTTGATCAGTTCGTTTCTAGACTTATCTTCTTTAGACTTCTCATGGTCTGACTGATGGTTCTCTTCTAAGACATGGGTCATATATTGGACATGATTATCATTTGTCAAATCAATCTTAGTTACCATGGGATTCTGACTTGACTGATTGTGAGAATGGACTTTGGTTCCATTGTGTTGCCGCTGTTGAGAAGCCAAGTTATCATTTTGCTTAATTTTTTGATTAAATTCATACATTTTGTCCTGAATGGTCTCAACAATAACATTCCTGTAAATTTTTAGGGCATCTCAAATTTGACTCTTGATGGAGGGATTTTTATCCTTCCAAGTCTTCTTGATTATTTTTTCTTCTGGTTTTAGTTGTTTGATGACTACAACCAATTGCTGTTGCTTTTTAGGATCATAATAATTCAACTTTTTATATTTTTTTGGTAAACCTTTTTAGTTATCTTTGCTTTCCTCCTATTTAAGGGGGATAATCTATCCTCTAACTAATAATGGTCACATTGATTGTATAATATTAATAAATAGTCTTATTATAGGTATTGATAATATTAATAAAAGATTACTAAAATATAATGAAATAAATATTTTATTTTGAATTATTCCTAACAATAGATTTTTCAACCCAAATATATATTGAATAGTCAATACCCTAACAAAATAATGTAATATAAATTAGTTATTTTTAGATATAATTATATTATAATTGATAATTAATTTATAAATATTGAAACAAAATATTTAATTATTACATGACAACTAGTTTCTAACTAAATATTAAATAATTCAACAAACATCTCTTTATCACTTAATCTTAAATTAATTTCTTTTCCTTAGTAATGATTTCACCAATGGATAATTCTAAACGGCTAACCCTAGACAATGATGCATCCAAGTTATTTATTCTTTCAGATCGATTGATTTCTCACCTTGTCCTAAGGATGAACCACATTAGTCGGTTCGAAATATCAACCCAATCCTAACGATGTGATTAATCCGAAAGATTGATTTCTGATCATATTGTTGTTTTTCAAAAGTTGGTAAAAAAATTTATGGATCAAAATGTCCAACTCCATGCAAAAGTGTTGGAAATGTAGACTCGACCAACAATTGTTACAAATCCTAATTTTCCACAGGCCCTGCAGAACGCTCACAATGAGTTTCTAACATCGAAGAAAACTCTAGAAGCCACAATGGACATAGGAGATACCATCACTACTTTATTGAATAATTGGCCCACCTACTTGGATTCTATTCATTCGAAAATAAGGGCTTAAGGGATGATTATCAAAGAGCTACTATTGAGACAAACTTAAGATAATAGAATGCAACAAACAAGGAATATTAATCTAGAACAGGAAAGGGAAAATTATTCATAGCTACTACAACAACACCGCCAGTGGTTAAGAGAGGGAAATAAATCCCATCACAAAGCTTTCTACACATCATAATTTTTGCATGGAATTCTTAACCAAGTCGTGAGCATTGAAGAAGCCAAGCCTCTTACTCAAAATATAGTATAGAATATTCCTATGGAAGAAAATGTGCAATACTTGTATGATCTCATAGAATCCAATGTTAAAGCTAGAGTGGCAGTTCGAGAATGGTCTATCCTCAATGAGCACTTGCAGATTTTCGCTCTATTAATTTATCAGACTGCCTTTATGAGAAAAACTCCACCTCCATTAGCACTTTCATCATCACCATGTCCACCATGGCCTACCCATGACTTTTATGCACCCAATATTTCAACATATGTTGCAAATTTAGAATAGTAATCTCAAGGCGAGGAAGTTGACCAAGCAGAGAACATGTCATCACAACCAGCTTCAGAGGTTCTTGACGTAACAGCAGAAGCATAGGGAAAGGACCCGCCAGATGTTCTATATTAATCTTATTTCAATCAAAGCCATTTGAGAGGCATCCAAGAGCCACTTAGCTCATAAATTACACAAAAGCCTCTTACTCAGAAGTTGCTCAGTGTATGAGCCAGTGAGCTACCTAGTCCTTCTAGAATTATACAATCTGTTTCGGAAATGCATGGCAACTTTTCCTTTCAAAAAAAAATGCAAAAAACATCCCTCTAAAATAGGGTTCTAGTTTTAGCATCCCAGAGGAGAAACTTGAGTTATTTTGGCAACTGCAACCAAGTGGTGTGTTTTCCTTGAGTTTTGGCCTTCACATTATAAACTGTAAATTTACCAAATCTATTTAATCAGAGTAGCTAGATCTCATTTTCACATTCGATCTTGGAGCTCTAGCATTCCCGAGGAGATCAAGAAATTTTAGTGCACTCGTTTTCGCTTTTCCGGGTAAGTCTTTCTTTTCTAGTATTTTTCCGCTTTTTGCATCGCATTTGTTTAGCTTGTAAGAGAATTGTTTCACTTATTTGTTGAATGAATATTGGAATTTTAACTTGTTTTACCAATGTAAAATTGTTGTTTCAAGTTTTGCATTGCCTTTCCCGAGTGTCACATGCATTACCCAGTTTTTGCACTAATGGTCATCGTTACGATGACTCTCTCCACATGCTTCATTTTTCTTTAGTTTGATTGTTTCCTACACTTGTTTTACTTTCATGTATCATCACTTAGTCAAATCTACACTTATCATCACACCATCCTTCAGATCTAGTTAATTTCACACTCCTTTTGGGTAGATGTATACTTCTGTTTGCCTGATCTCGCTTCCCCTTACATGAACTACACATTCTGGGAGCTCAAGGCCTCAACATTAACTTCTGTAATTGTGCGAATGTTTCCTTGGCCTGGATCAACTTGCACACTGTGTAGCTCCAAGAGACAGCCTCCCAGTCCTAGCCACTGAGATTGTGCAATGTAGAGTCTCTCTTAGCCTGTACCCAAACTGAACTATGCATTGCACAGTTCCAGTCAACAAGCTTCCCTCACTTCCTGTTGGGACTATGCAATGTGCTGTTCTAATAGGTAGCTAGTCACCTCTTTGAACTAGGATTGTGCAATCCCTCCCAACATTTTCCCAATTTGTTGCTTGACCTTGTCTTGAGTGCTTTTGGTTTTAAGCTAACATTTTCATGCCATTAGTGTCCTCTCTATCTCTAGGTACATAATGTGTTGAGCATATCTCTAGAATTAACAGTTAACATGGCTTCTAAGAGACCTGAATCAAAGTAAACTATCGAGAGTAGTACTGGAGAAGCAGTTGAGTAGGTGTTAGTTAACTTGCTAGTTTATGCATACACTGAGTTTTTCATTGATAAGGGTACCAAGTGGACATGACAACATATCAAGGATATATTTCTAAAGGAATTCAAGGAGGACTTAGAGGACCGACAAGATTATATCAGTATCTAGCAGACAGGATTTTACAAGGTTGGATGTAGGTACCCGACCTTCCCATATGCGGACATTATCAGCTGGATTGTCTCACACACAATTCCAGAGACTATGGCATTGAGCAGTGCTAGTGGGATAAAGATTGCCTGCCACCTTCAGGGTGGAGAAATATCATCAGATGTATCATTTACCTCAGTTAGCAAGGCGCAAGGACACACTTTCTTATGCCACCCACAACCTGCTGAACATGAGAGATATAATCAAGTGTTAGGTTAAAAATACGTTAAAATTCAGTCTGACACCCAATCATGTTTACAAGACAAAGTCTCTCAGGAAGGCCTACTAGTTCTTGATCATCTTTATATGTTGAGTATACAATCAAGATAGCATTGATACCATTCCTAAAGGTTAATTAGTTGTATTAAACCAATTGGTGAGTGATGGAAGGCCATTCAACTGGTTGGACTTGTTGGCTCATCAGTTGAAAGTGCATGTGACTAATGCTTGGAATCCACCCAAGGATGAGCAAGCTAAATTCTATATGTCTGCATACTTAGTGGGTGAAATCTGTGCTTTTCTTGGCATGAGATGGACATGGACACCGAAAGAGATTGTCTTCAATATTATTACAAGCTTCTTTTTGACTGCAGCTACCGAGGAGAAATGGAAAGGTTTACTGACCATTTCATCATCATGTTGTACATTCTTATATTTGAGCGGGATCCACCTTGCATGTCCTAAGAAATGATGGAGGTGATACTTAAAATTGTAGATTGGTATGCCTCACCAGGAGGCACCTTCATTAGAGTGTTTGGAGGAGAGAAGCCTTCGCATGTTCTACCAAGGTATGCCACAAACAAGCTAGTCATGCAAGAGGTCTCATATCACCTCTCCACAAGGTTATCATCAGGACTGCAGAGAAAGAAGAAGGCACCATGGCCCTTTATTCCTCTACAGATTGGATAATATGAGATTAAGAGATTGAAAGATGTTGATGCCAAAGCTAAGGATATATTGAAGTTCGAGTTCAGCACCAAATACTTCAATCTGTATGATCCCCACATATTTGCAAGAACCACTGTGTGAATTTCTACTATCAATGGATCCATGGGACATTTCACTGGCACGAGGAGGACCCCTGGAGATACTGTTACAATTACTCCAAGCTCCAAGAGCCGGTTAGTATAGCCATAGCTTGGAAGACTACTTTACAAAAAACAACAGTGCAGGAAGCAACAACAACAATAATAAGCATCAATCTAGTGCATGACAAAGGTAAGAGGAATATTGCCAAGAACCAAGAGGTTGAGAAAAGCTTCAAGATGAGAGAAAATCCTATCACTGAGAAAGTAGCTTTGGGAGTGTAGGAAAAGAGGTAGAAACAGATAAAGAGGGCAGGGCGAAGGGAGAAATAAAAGAAAAGGCAGGAGGAAGAAGAATATAAGTTGTAGGAAATGAAGAAGAAGTTGAATGAAGAGAAGGAGCTAAGAAGGAGAGAAAGGGAAGAGAAGCAGAAATAGGAGGAAGAAGAAAGGAAAGGAGTGTTGAAGGAGAAAAAAATTCCCATACAGTTTGAGGAATCGAAACAACCAATAGCTGAAGAAGAGGGTGAACAGATGAAGGATCGGGAGCTTGCTCAACAAATTGAGAAGTGATTGAAGTGGAAGAAATGGATTTGGGGATGAGTCACATGATGAAGAAACCAACCTCATGCCAAGAGCACCCGAGGTCACCTCTCTTTCTCCTCCACCTCCGGTGTTAGAGCTAGTCCCGAGCGAGCAAGGATAGGTTGTTCTCCTTGATGATGATCCAGTTATGGATGTGTACAAACTTTCATTCGATGAGTTGTAGAAGAATATTGTATAGGTACGGAGGAAACACTTTCTGTATGGTCATGCATCACCTGCATTCATGAAGGAAAGGGTGATAATGTTAGATGTCAGACAACATCCAGCTGTCATTGTTGATGCCACCTTGGCCTATGCAGGAGCCACAAGCTCTAATGTTAAGTTCATGTTGGCTGAGAATGAACAAATGGCAAAGAACTTGGAGTGACCAGGTAAGAGGCAGAAGAACTCAGAGAGAAGAGCACAGCTTCCACAATGGCAGAGATGAGGAAAACGATACTTGATGAAGTATCAACACTTGAGACTACCATGCAGAAGCTCTATGACAGATTCATCATCCTGCATAAAGAAATTTTCCATGTGCATGGCTTACAATGGCGAGAAAAATGTTTGTTCAAACTCTCAGGGACATACATGCTACCATCGCCCATGTGCAAGAGTGGACAATGAGGTACAAAGGGGCCCTACTTCACTTGCAAAATATAATGAAGCCTTAGGAAGAGCCGGAGAAAGCAAAGGTATGGATTTTGATCCAAAACTATGAGAAGCTCACCCCATTTTTCACCATCATACAGGCCTCATATTCATGGTTGTGAAAGAATTTGGATGTCATGGTGAGACCACACAGGATCCCTTCAATCAGTTCCCTCACTAAGGCTAAACACAAGAACCAAGTCCATCTAGAGATCAATAGGTACATGGAGCAACTAAGGTGAGAGCCGACCATGGATGACTTAGAGATCAACACACATAACATGAAGAAGTACATCGTTGATCTCGTCATGGTCAACACCATGCTGAGCATGCTTCAGGATGATTTGGATACAAGTTCCATGACCATATACCCAGATGCTATGGAGGAAAGAGTTTGTTATCAGAAAGACACCATCAAGTAGTTTTGGGACATCATCTCACAATACTAATCTTGTCATGAGTATGTGACTGAGAACCATCGAGTGGAGGTTGTTGAGTTGGTCTTTCCCTAAAGTTCGAAGCCATAGTGTTTTGTCTTGTTAGGTTGTCGCTAGACTATTTTATCTCACATGGGTACATGTGGAAAATGTAATATTATTTGTAAACGTGTTGTAAGTGAAATTCGAAGTTTCATTAGTGGAATGTGAAAGTTCATCATGTTATGTAATGAGCTATTTATAAAGAAGTTGAAGAGTCATGAGGGTAGTCAAAGAGTCATGAAGGGGAATGTCAAGGGTCACCCCACCCTTTGCTATAAATAGAACCCAATAACTCTTAGAAGAGGCTTTTGGGAGCCAAGCGTTTGGCTAGTCTTAGGCTTAGAAAAGGTTTAAAAGAATTGTAACAACCCTTGGCTTCTCCACAACATAGAGTGAGTATACTTCTTTGGAGGAGTAGGTGTTCTTGATGGTAACGTTCCACTATTGGGGCTAGTGGCCATCAATGGTGTATGTATGTATGGAACTTTCACTTATAATAATAATAACAGATCCAACACACTTTCATGCATATGTTTTTATTGTAGTTGGACTTATAACCTCAGTCAAATTACTTTTATAGTCATAGTCTTCAGTTTCATAGACCATCCCTGAGTCAGTCCTAGATTACTCTAAATCGTTGTTCTTCAAAACTTGACATATGTTCGGTGTCGTAGGCCCTCCTGCGACGGGTCGCTTCTTATCGAATTCAACTCATTATCTAGAAATTTGATCTAGAAACCTTCAATACCTTGAGGTTTGCATGTCTTAATGGTAGGTTTTTCATCTTTGATGACAGGTTCTCATCATTTACCTTCAATCGAATGATTCTATGAGTGTTTGACATCAACACATTTATTCGCACTTCATAGATTGTACTGGAAGTACCTTGAGAGCCATTGCCATTATTAGTAGTTTGTCTCACACTTGTTAATGGTTCACATCATTGATCGGTAATAAAGTTGTTTATACCATGTTCAACTACGATACATTCACTCAATTGGTTAGATTCGTACTACGGATCGAGAGATGGAGATCAAGACCCTGGATCTAGTTTCATCCATCCAGGCTACATGGAGTTATGAAATATTCATGATTGTAAATTTAGATATATAGATGGTTTTTTCCATACTATGTTTTCTATTGACATGGATCTTCAGATGTATTTCCATATTGTACTTTAGGACATTTATGTTTTGAGTATGGGAATGCTTACCTTAGCGATGATATTATATATTGCATTGTAACATTTGTTTTATTATTTCAGGTCTCCAACTATAGTCTGTAACCCAAACCTTGGCATGATAAAGCACTCCATTCATCAAATATCTCTTTGGAATTTGAACTTTATGGGGCAATCTATTACACATTATTTTTTCGGATTAAGAAAATGACCATCGATTTCAATCTTTCGCTATCCACGAATGTGTCCCAAAGCATTCCCCTACAAATTTTAAATCTAAATTATCCCAAAGAAAGTGGAATTCCTAGATCCCATGTTACAAAAACCTATTTTTGGCCAGCTGCATAGTTTTTTAGTTAATTCTTGCTCATACGCAGAGAAGACAATTAGAAGTTGCACATAAGTATGCACTGTCTTACACTGTGGCCTATGAACATGACTTAAAACATGTAAAAATAAAAATTAAAGTCTAGAAGCATTGTTTTTAGCATATATGCCGACCAACAAGCTTCGAATGGTTGCATATTCAATCCCGATCCCTCCCATCAGGGAGCAACTCCCTCTCTTTCTGGAATCCCTATCCCACTATTAGTGGATCTCATCCCTTGGAAAATGGATCCCAAACTTCCCACTCTTGGCCTATAAAGACAACCCAGGCCTGAGGATTGAAGAGGATTGTTGGAAGTAGGCTTACATTGTAGGATTAAAGTTGGAAGGCTATTCATTCAAGAAGAGAGTTGGAGATTGTGGGAAGGGATTTGTAACATCAAGGCTACATGGTTGTAAGCCAATTCTCCATTTTATTAATATAAAGGATATTGTTCTTTCTCAATTACATATTTGTTGATATAATTTGTAGGATTCCTTGATCACCTACATAGATTGTGATTACATATTGATCAGTTTATGGTATATGATTGGTTAATTAGTCCATTTATCTATTATGATTATATATTGGATTCTTTGATCACTTGTTTTCTTTTTTCGATGCAAATCTCCTTCGCGATGTCATGGAGAAGATGTGGGGAGTGATGGGAGGATCTCTAAAGCATCAAGGATAAGATTAATGAGAGCTCTGAAAGGGACTTCATCAATCATTTTGTTTAGATGGTAAGTGACCTCTATCATCAAATTGGTTTAAGTCAATCATAGACTAGAGAAAGGTAAGAGTTCCCGGTTGTTTGTTACTAGGTTTCCTTGAAGTTTAGGGAGTTCACTCTTTTCCGGAAGAGGGATAAGTCCACATAACACCATCAAATCCAAATGTGGAAATAGAAAATCACTCCTTTCATTCACTAGAATATCGTAAGTTCTCAAAACATATCCACCAAAATTGAGTACAAAGCTAAAAGTGCATTACAATGTGTCATGAGGGTATATTTATAAAAAAGAGGGTGACTCTTGGTCTACCCATGACTCCTGAACTACCTCATGACCTTTCATATTCCTACTAGACTCTACTCTACTCTATCTTGCTATGCATGACAAAATTGTTCTTCTTCTAACAAATTGGTAATAAACAATTATAGAACATACACATGTAACTTCTCGACAAGGTATGTGTGCCAAAGCTTGTACTCAGTAGCCATTGCGACCACCTTTTTGTTGCTCTTCATCATATCTCTGAAGGCACTAGAGGGAATCTGGTATTAGAGTGATCTTGTTGACCTTGATGTAAGTTGATAGAGTTACCATCTTGGTACATATCCTTACTGGTTCTATCACATACTGAGTAATGTTCTCCTTCGTCAAATGTAAGTCCTCCTTTGTGGAAGCTTGTGTAAAAGGACTGAGGAATGCATGAATTTCATGTAAGACTTATTCCTGCTTCCTCATTTCTTTGACTTCCCTGATGGAATGAACTCTATGTACTTCAATCACATATTCCGACCCACTCAATAAATGTTTTTATGAAGCCAAAACCCTGTCCACATCCCTCCCAAGATTATCTCGTGATTGGATCTTGATGTGAATATGAACCTTGTCATTCTGGGCAGTTATCCAATATTTTGTGGGAATAGTTTCCAATGCCCCTAGATATTTGTTGTTTCAATCATGAATTTTGTTAATATCTCTGATAACTTGTTTTAGCATGGTTGTCTTCTTCTTAGTATAAGTTTGTATGGACGGGAAATAAGATAGTTTGATGCAAATTTAACATCTCCTCATAGACCACAACCATGGCTTCATCCAAAGTCTCTACTTCCTCCTTGATTGATACTTGTAACTCCTTTTTTCTTGAGTGAGTTAGGCGTAGATATTTTTTCTCCTCCTCTAGTATTTTCATGTGTTCTTCTACCTTCACAACTCTTTCTTTAGAATCATAGAGCTTTCCCTAGGGATTTTCAATTTGCTTACTCGTCCTTCCCACATTTAACTCGGTTGTAGTCATGAAGGAAATTTCCACTGAAATGATCATCTCAAGATTCACCGTGGTATCTAGGACGATATCTTTTTCTGTGGTCATTAAAAGTGGCTTTGTAGGTTTCCTAGTTTAATACTTCCTTCTTTCCTGCATAATATTACAATTGACTCAGTCAAACTTAAGTATAGTGAGGTACAACACCTCTTCCTCTACCTCATTTGGAATGCCCAATTCTTTGAGTAGCAGGTGTCCTCCAGCGATGGGGGTGGATTGAGGAACATCTAATGGAGGAATCTCAACCTGCATATCGGAATCTTGGTTTTTTTTTGTTATTGGAGATCGAGCTCAAGGTTCTTGTTGATTTCTTCTTGTTGTCTCTTCATATACTCTTCCTCTTTATTTCTATTATCCTATCCAACTTTCCTCATTTTCTCTTCTTTGATCCTTTTCCTCCCCTTTTCTTCTTGCACTTGTTTTCTTATGAGTTCTTCTTCTTGCCTTTGTTTCCTCTCACACTCTTCCTTTTCTTTCCTTTTCTTCCTCTACTCTGCATCTTGTGTCCTTCATTCACCTTCTTCTTTATTTAATTATTCTACCTCTTCCTACTTTATCTTCCTTTCCTATTCTTCTTACTGTTGTTGGATATGCTCAATCTACTGGTCGCCTAACTTTTATGACTGATTTAGCTCTTCTTCCCTCTTCCTCCTCAATTATTGCTTTTGCTTGGCTAAGGTCACATTTCTTTCTTCCAGGGTTTCATTACTCCATGTTCCTCTCTCTCATCTAAATGTTCTTCTGGTTCATCTCCATTGTGCCTTTTCTATTTTACCCTTGTCTTTTTCATTCCTTCTTCATTTCAAGCAAGGTTGTCCTGCCTTGCAATCTTATTTTTTCTTGTGATTTCTTGACCTACTCGTCCTGCGTTTTCTCTTGTTTGCTTGGCCCTACTTCCCTATCAACATTATACTTGTTCCTTATTTTGTCTTCATGACAATGTTTGTTACGAAAGTATGACCAGTTGAAGCATGCTTTCTTGCAGTGTGTTTCTACCACGCCCTTGGAGTCATACATACGGTGACTCAAATTCACAAAATAGAATCCCTTAATCTCTTCAGATTCTACTTCTACTTCCTTAAAGATGTCAATTTTATAGGCCCCAATTGTGAAAGGGAAGGTGGTCCAAGTATTTATATTTCGTTTACTAATTGTTTTAGTGAACCTTGTGGTTACCTGCTAACATGCTTCTTGCAATAGTAACTTATCTGTCACAAACCTGGGGAGTGTGTGAGGAGGTTTTTATGAGCCAAAGACCCTCATGAAATTTCCCTCCTAGATAGGAAATCAGTATTCTACTTAGGTTATTGTCTCTCTATCCCTCTTGACCATACAAGGGGCTTCTTCCCCAAAGTTTAATTGATACAAATGAGAGATGAACAACTTAGAGGTGGACTCATGCATATATTTATAAGCTAGGTCCCAAAATATCTTGTAATGCAAATGCATGGGGTCTAATACATTTGAGGTCTAGTTGTGACTCCAACCCTCAAAAATGAATCTTTCACACACTGAGTCTAATAAGTATGATTCCATATAGAATTTTGATGGTTGGTCTTGCTCCAGATTCTTTGTTTCCTGTATGTTGGTTTTCAGTGATGAAGTAAGGATGCTCGCCAGTTAAAAATAGTGCCCCTGGTAGCAACAATGTACATAATAGGTACCCAATTTTTGAGAAAGGTATCAATATCCGACCTTCCATACAACAGGTTCACAACCATAATTTTGTAGACCTTCCTCAATCCCTCTATTGTCAATACTTGATCAAACTTAACCCAAAACTTAAAGGGTTATTGCCACCATGATATTAGGATGTTCTTAGAGTCACCACCAGAAACTATGACATCCACCTAGCACTGAGGGTCTCCGATAACTTGTACTAAGATGTAATATTTTTGGAAGAAATGGTGACAAAGGCCTCTCTTGTGTGGCTCCTTATCACCCATCAATTTATATATGTATTCTTCAATATATAGTCAATGGTCTCTGCACATGGGAAGACAGGATGATGCGCAATCAATTTTTTAAGCTAGAACCTCTTGATGTTAATGTATACCCTCTAGTCTTCTTGATCTTGAGAAATTTTCTTCTTGGAGAATTTGGAATACATATCAAACCATGAAAGTTTAGTGGCATTATTGATGTTTCATGTTGTGTCCCGGTAGATGGCTAGTGGTGGCCCTTCAGAGACTTCTTAGGCATTGCTCTCGTTGTTATTAAGGGATGAATTAGCCCCTGGAGGTGCCATATCTCCAGAGAAGGCTGATATTGATATGAATTCTAGATCGACGTCACCTAGCATTTCAAACAAATGGTCCTAAGATAAGAGTGATGAAAGGAATAATATAAATCAAGAGAAATATCATTTACCAAGCTTCGAAACACAGGGAATAAGATTAGAAGTATTTGGCCCAGTTTTAGTTTTGAAGGAGGTTATTGGTCACATAACATAGTAGGTCACAAAATGTGAGACTATAAAATCAGTGCCATGGCAACCAGAGGTTACTAAGTCGTAGACCTGGGTAGGTTGTGAGGTCGCAGAGGTGTGGAGGTTGCGAGGTTGCAAGAGTGTGGAGGATGCATAGTTGTGAGGTTTTATAGGTCACAAGGATGTAGGTATAGCCATATAGTTATTTTTAATGGTGCAACCTAGTCTCTTTCGTGGCTTGGAAAAGAAAAAATTGTGGCTCATATTGTCCTCTGAGATAATTCTGGGTTAGGTAATTATGTTAGAGCATCTAAAATATTTTGGTTGTTTTTAAATTTGTGGAAGGCCAATGTTTAATATTATGTAAACAAATACTGTGTCCTAATTTCTCTCAACACAATGAAAGGGTTGCTTCTTCACTTCTAAACAATAATTTCCCTTTAAAAGATTTGGAATGAAGAATTCATAGAAATATGAGCTTTAAGCATTCAAATAGAATATTTAAAACAATCAAAATATAGATGTTAGTAAACTATGTTCCCTAACCAACATAAATGCATCTAAATTCATGAAGAATTGGCAGTTAATTGATGTAGAGGAGTTTATTTAGACAAATAGTCTAATAAAATAATCTCTGTAATTGATTATAACTTCATAGGAGATTTAAGATAGACTGATATTCAGTTTATATCTTACTCATATTTATTCATAAAACTAAGTACATGTTGAAATAACATAATGGAATGAATAACATGAAGAAAACTCACAGAGATAACAAGTTGTTTGAAACAAATCCATAATCCTTTTATTAATATCAGACAACTTCAGATACATGTAATTCTGATTCAAATAAACTTAGCCCAAGGGTGCAACCCTTTGCAATTTGAATTGGGAATTATTTATACAAAATGTTCCCAAATTATCTAAAGTAAAATATTGAGATAGATTGGAAAAATATCTAGATCTGTTTTTAAAAAAATAGTACATAAATATAGAGAAATGAAACCGATGAAGTTGTTGTCTCTAGGTTTGAGGATTATGGTGTTGATGTGGCTAATAAACTGGCTATTCTTCTGTTGAATATGTTGATGACTGTTGTTGATTCATTACTTCAGTAATTTTCATAATTCTTCCCATATTTCTTCATCTGGAATTTGGTATTTGATTAATCTTCTATAAGTTTCATCTACCTCAATATATTTTTGAAAAGTTGGTTTTACCACAAATAAATGATTTATATCATGCTTGATGAGTAAATCATAATTGAGGCCTTAAATAAATGCTTTACCTATGCTTGTGCCTTTGATTTTTGTAAACCTGTATTTATCATTTGTAATTGAACATGATTTTGTTTGATGTTTTTCCAAATGAATTAATTTATCTCCCACTCCCTGTAATCCAAGCAATCATTTTTGGTGTAAAATTGAAAATTTCCTATGAAACCTTTGGATACTTGATTTGATTTTATCGCACTTATTTTCTAGCTATAACATCAAATTATTCTTAATGAGAAATATTCTCACTTCTAGTATGGTCTATGTCCTGTCCTCTATATCATATTCCTCCAATTCATCTTTAGTTTTCTAATTCAAAACCCTTATCAATGAATGTGCTCTTCCTGGCTTTGAACCCAACTCTTTCTTTACGTCTGCTATGACTTGCTTGGCCCTCTATACTAGTTCATCCTACTCAAAGATTATTTCAATTGAAGGCCATATCTCAGTGATGGCTTTGTTTATCTGGATCCAGATACATTCTCTAGCCTGTGTGATAGTATCAATCATAACATATTGGCCTTCTACGAATTGAACTCTTTGTGTCAGCTTGTATGAATTCTGCAACTCATCTAGATAAGCATTATCAATATTTAGTTTCTATTCCTATAAACTGTCGAGATGACTCCTTATCTTTTCGACCTCTTTCCCCTTGATTGAAAAATCTTCCATAGCCTTTGCCAACTCTGTTGCTAGATCAGTAGATGTAGTCCCCTCTGCTGTTGTAGTAGTTGATGTAGATGCTAGTGTTGTATCAGGTGTTGGGGTTCCTTGTTCTTTTTCCTTTAGGAGCTTTTCAATCTTAGTCTCCATTTTCTCAATCTGCACATTTTTTTTAATTATGATCTTGAACATATTTTCTTTCTCTATTTCTAGCTGACCTATCTCTGTTGCTTGTGGATATTTTGTAGATGGTAGCTTAAGTTTTTTTCTTAGAGCAGTTATGTCTGCATTTTTAGACTTGATAAGTACTTCTGCTGCTTTTACATCTGTGGGATCATATGTTATGAAACCAGCTCAAGAAAAGATAGAAAAGATAGATCAACTTCTTAGAATTCAGCCTCTTCGAGGGGGAAACCTCCTTTACATCACATACATGAACAATTCTTAGATGATTCAAATGAGAAAAACTCCTTTCTATACATAGGAGTCTAAGGATTCACAATATAACCCATCCGACCTAACAATAATAATATAAAGCCACAAAAATAACAATAGAGGGATTCTATGGGGCATAGTAATAACAATATGGGGATAATA
>APFE031398768.1:0-13553 GCA_000404065.3 Pinus taeda
TTCTTAAATAAAGATTGTCATTCTTCTCATTGATCATGGATATTGCACCAATGAGTTTAGGATATGCATCTTTATAAAATTGTATAGGTTAATTTATCATTACATTATATTTACATTGTCATCTTATTATCTATTATTTATGGAATTCTTCATTTTTCTTAGGAACTAATTTTCGTGATAAGTATTCCTTATAAATGGTTAGTTGTCCTAGTTACTTTTATTACACTAATTAAATATTTTTTGTATTCTTATTTTGGGCATTTGTTTACTTATTATCTCAATTGAATATTTAAATGTGAAAAACCATGTCTTCTATCTATGCTAGGTTAGTTGTCCTAGTTACTTTTATTATACTAATTAAATATTTTTTGTATTCTTATTTTGGGCATTTGTTCATTTATTATCTCAATTTTATATTTAGATGTGAAAAACCATGTCTTCCATCTATGCTAGGTACCGATATTTTTCATACCATTCCAATCATACCAATCCACTCTCTTCAATTAATTTCTTATATTGAATTTTGAATTGTGTACTAATGTTGTGATAAGTAGTATGTCGATTCTCTTCAATTAATTTCTTATATTGAATTTTGAATTGTGTAGTATTGTTGTGATAAGTACTCTCTTAGCATAGGTTGTGTATTTATATAAATTTATAAGTGGCTAGTTTCCCTAGTTACTTTTATTACACTCATTAAATAATTTTTGTATTCTTATTCTGGCCGCTTTTTCATTTATTATCTCAATGGAATATTTAGATGTGAAAAAAATGTCTTCCATCTATGCTAAATACTTTATATTTTGCATCCAAATCAACTCCAACCAAACCTCAATTCTATGCTTTGCCTTCAATTCTTTTCTTAGCTTGAATTTGTCATTTCAATAGAAAATATTTCAACCAAATCCTTGTAATATAAAACCACTTTGAATTTGTCATTTCAATAGAAAAAATTTAGCCAAATCCTTGTAATATCAAGCCACTCTTAGGCTAGTCATTTCCCGACTCAATAGAAAATGTTCAACCAAATCCTTGTAATATAAAACCACTTCCTTGTAATATAAAACCACTTTGAATTTGTCATTTCAATAGAAAAAGTTTAGCCAAATCCTTGTAATACCAAACCACTCTTAGGCTAGTCATTTCCTGACTCAGATCTAAATATCAATGTTATCCTAAGTTAGTTTTCCAATTTTATGAACATCACATCCTTTACATTTTCCCTTTGACATAATATATCTTTTACTAGATTCAAAATCTAAAGCGAAATTTTGACATGTCAAGAACACCTTATGTTTTAAACAAATTCTCCACTTACCAAACTTCCAAGATCCCTTTATGATGAGGTATGCTTCTTCAAGAATGGAGGATATATTAAATCTTATCAATTTGAAGTTGAGTTGAAGTTGTATCAGTTGCTCCTATATTAAAATACAAAATACAATATATTTGCCAAGGGATTATATCCCTTAATTTAGATTTTAAAACACTTTTGTGATTATTTTCTAGGAAAAGAAACCATCCTTACTAAAATAATCATTCATTGGTTTTCTTAATTCCCAATCCAATACCCAAGTGAAATTCCACCTGAAATAAACCATCTATATACACCATCTATGTACAACACTTAAAATACAAATACAATATATATGGCAAGGGATTATATGCCTTAATTCAGATTTTAAAACACTTTTGTGATTATTTGCTAGGAAAAGAAACCATCCTTACTAAAATAATCTCTCATTGATTTTCTTAATTCCTAATCCAATATCTAAGTGAAATAAACCATCTATATACACCATCTATATACAACACTTTCCTGTATTAAAATAAAAAATACAACATATATGGCAACGGATTATATGCCTTAATTTATATTTTAAAACACTTTTCCATCCTTACTAAAAATAATCACTCAAGCCTCAAGGGTTAGCTCAATCGGTCAAGTCGGGGCCTCGCCATATGGGAGGTCACAGGGTCAGGTCAGGTAAATATGGTTGACGGGTGTTGATCCCCTTTGGGTGGGGTCCACCATAGATATTAATAAAGTGGATGTAGCAGCTACCCAGTGACCAAGGGTATTCATGAACCATAGGGAAAAAAAATATATAAATAAACCATCTATATACAACACTTTCACCTTGCCCTTAAATACAAGAAGGAATTTACTAATGAGGTGGTATATTTTCTAAGTCACTCAACTTGTCTACCATATTTCACATCAAGAATGTAGGTTTTAACCCTAGCCAAAAATTACTTATAAACGAACTCTAAAACATACAACTGCGAGAACATATAAAAAGTACACATAAATATTTTCCATTAGATCCCAAAACTGGGACTACCAAATTGATTTTTCATTCTTTTCCCTTCAATGTTACAATACAAAAATATACATGTCAAAGAATTCATACACCCCATTCCACTACCCCGAATTAGAACATAATTGTAGTTCCCATGACCAAATTTACAAAATATTGTGGGAAGAAAACCATCATGCCTAAAACCATGTGTAATGCACAAAACCATGGGTTGGTCTACCTACTGTCTTTGGGTCTGGCACAAAATAATAATCTTGGGGCACTACCGGTCTGGCGCAAAAGAATAATTTTGGGGCACTATCCATGACCCGTTTAGGGGTCGATACACCCGAATGGGGGGCTACCATCCCTCGTGTGACCCCCCCACTACGCCTGGCACAACACACAATGTGTGGAGGTAGTTATGGAAAGAATATAACACACACCCAACAAAGAATAAATGCAAATATAAATATATATGATTATCTAATAACATGTTAGAAAATTGAATGACTATAATAATTCTTCTAAATATTAAATCTTTCAATTTTCTGCAAGCTTGAAATTATTCAATAATTAAGAAATAGAAAATTATGAAAAGGTGTATATAGATTTATAAATTCCAAGTGAATCCTTTTCATTCTTGGAAATAAATTACAAAGTAGAACCCATATTTCTCAGAATATTATTCACCCTTAGGAAACATATGTCAATCAACCAAATCCCAGTTTTGGTTTACATTGTCTATGATGGTTCCTTATATAAGCGATTAAGAATGTGCTCCTATGTATTCCTACGAAGGAGGTGCAACTACTACCACTATGTGAATCTCATTCATTTATATACAAGGGATACTTCATCATTTAGAAAATCATTGCTCATTTACAAAACCATATAATATACTAGTTGTGACCCTTGACATGTATCCAATCGTATTATTTAAATGTTGTTAACATGCTAGTAAGGGTTGTTAGTTTGGAGATCAAGGCCAACTCCCAACTAGTTAATGCTTAGACAAGTATGATGGAAATATCCATATGTGGGCCATGTGTTAAGATTTTTGTAGTGACTTAATAATATGCAAGTATTAGTGTTTGGATGTAATATAATAGTGCAATATGGTCACATAAGTAATAAACGTGGTATCATTTCACTACATAGGAAGATGAAAAAGGGACCTATTGAAAAGTAGATTCCCCATCTCTTTTCTATCATTTCCCTTAAATATATCATCTTATGTCCTTTGAATTATTAAAACCAATCATAGAATGCATGCAGGAGGTTGGTAAACTACTAGTGGTTAAGTTTGACTACATCAAATCTTAATAAGAGTTACAATATAAAACATTCTAAAGTCTTTTACATGAAAAACCTGTTTCTAGCCCCTTTCCCGAATTATAGGTGTGAAAATAGAAGGTCAACTTCTGAGTGGCATAAATTTTGCATATGGACTTCGACTAACATGCTTAATAAACCCTTGGAAATATCTTTGTGCATAGAACAACATGAAAAGGTGCAATGATAAAGTGATAAAATTTTACACCCCCAAAACTTTATTTAATGCCTCAAAATGGTCTTGGAAGGTTCTCCCTCACACTTTTCAAATCCATTTTCCAGTAGATACAAATATATCCTACTATACCATGCTCTTGGTGCTTGCTTCAACCCATAAAGAGATTTCTTCAATCTGCACACTTTGTGCTCTTGGCCTTTCTTTTCATAGCCTAGAGGTCGTTCAATGTAAACCTCTTCCATTAACACTACATTTAGGAATGTTGACTTCACGTCCATTTGATAAACTTTCCCCTTGTTTTGTGCTGCTATGGATAGCATTGCTCTCACTATTTCCATTCTTGCAACCGGTGCAAAAGTTTCCTCATAGTCTCTCCCATACTGTTGCTTGTATCCTTTGACAACAAGTCTTGCCTTGTGTCTTTATATTTTGCCTTCAGCATTACTCTTGGTTTTATAAAACCATTTAACTCCAATGACTTCTTTTCCTTTTGGTAGTTCAACCAAATCCCATGTCTTGTTTCTTTATATGGCATTGATCTCCTCATCTATAGCTTCTATCCATTTATTATCCTTAATAGCATCTTCGAAATGAATAGGATCATCAATATGACAATATAAAGCAAACAAAGAATCCATACCTTCATTTGCTGCCTCTTGTTCATAAATATCACTTAAATTTCTGAACTTCTTACCTCGTTCATTTGGTGTGCAAGTGCTTGAAGAAGCACTTGAATTTCCTCCTTGTGGTGTGCTTGGAGAAGCACTTTCATTTCTCCTCAAGGGTGTTCCTTGCTGCCCTTATGATGGCACTGCTATTTGGGGATGTGTTTCAACCATCTCCTCGTCATCTTCATCATGAGACAAATAGTTTTTAACATTCATTGTTTTCTTTATGCTTCCATCCCAAGCTTCGTCCTCAATGAACTGAACATCTCTGCTCGCAAAAAACTTCTTGGTAGATGGGATATACAACCTGTAAGCTTTGAATTCCACACTGTATCCAATGAAAATACATTTCTCCCCTTTGTTGTCCAACTTCCTCCTTAGCTGATCTGGAATGTGTGCATAAGCCACACATCCAAAAACTTTCATGTGGGTGACTCCTCGCTTTCTACCACTCCATGCTTCTTCCGGCACTCTATTCATCACTGCTTTTGTAGGAAACCTATTCAAAATATACATTGCACAGTGTAAAACTTCAGCCCAATAATCATTTGGCAAATGCTTTTCCTTTAACATGCTCCTTTCCATATCCATAATGGTCATGTTCTTCCTTTCAGCAACACCATTTTGCTGCGGGGTGTACATAGTGGTAAACTGTTTGTGAATTCCATTTCTCTACAAAACTGTAGGAATTCCTTGGAGATATACTCACCTCCTTTGTCAGTTCTTAGAACTTTGATATGCATCCCGCTTTGATTTTCTACAAGTGCTTTGAAATTTTAAAATTTTTCAAACACTTCACTTTTGTTCTTCATGAAATAAACCCAAGTTTTTCTAGTAAAATCATTAATGAATGTTAGAAAATATTGGCTGCATGCTAGTGATGGAGTTTGCATCGGTCCACATACATCTGAGTGAACAATCTCTAACGGTGCCTCTACCCTTATGCTTTTCCCTGATGGAAAAATTTCCCTGTGTTGTTTCCCCAAGATACAACCTTCACAAAGGTTGTCCGGTTTCTCTATCAATGGTAATCCTCTTACCATTCCTTTTCTACTCGAACACCAAGTATAAGTAACCCTCCAAAGTTAGTGTCCAAATCTCAAGTGCCATAAAACCAATTTTCATCCTTTCGATTGCCTTTGGAAAGCTCTTGGGTAACTGCTTGCAATTACTTTTTCTCTTTGGTTTTCTCCAAAATCTGCCTATATTTCTGAGAGGGAACTTCTTGTTCCTCGCATCTTCACTTCAGCAATCATCTTTTTGCTCGTGCTCTATCCATGATGGTTCATCACATCAATTTTACAACGAAATCTTGTAGCCCTTGAACTGTAAACTTTTGAACAAAAGCTAACCAATACTCAAGAGGTCATTTCATTCCAGGAACATTAATAGACATCTGTCTGAATGGTCTTTTTCTTTTCACCTTCTTCTGTAAATATTTTTAACTCTCCTCCATTTTGCCCCATAACAGAAGATATTTTTACTATCAGTAAACCAAGTGTGACTTGTGATTTCACCAATTTTGAATCTAAATTTAAAAAGAAAACAGGCTTATGTCTTCCTATCATATGGTTGCTCTGGCAACCAGTAGTCTAGAACCATATATCATCACTGTTTTGTTTTATGGCCATGTATAACAAGCTAAAAGAACATATCTGCTGATATTTTCTCATAGTGATATTTTCCTTCATCTTTAGTCATATCATGATGCTTCTTCCTACATTCATTGGCATAATGCCCATAATTTTTTAACAATAATAACATTGGAACATTGGATTTATCATACCTTTGTCCTTGAGCATGATGTTGTCCACTTTGTTGACTGCTGCCTTGGCCTTGGTTCTGATTTGGATTGCTGCCTCTTCCTTGAGCATTTGCTGGACTATTTCTTCCACCTCTTTTTTGGCTTCTGCCTCTTCCTCTCTTGTTTCCTCTGCCTTGACCTCTTTTTCTTCCAAAAGACATCTGGGTCTTGAAGGCTTTCTCTAGAGATGAGTTTTCATTTCTACTCAACCTCTGCTCATGTTTTATCAATGATGCATGTAGCTCATCAACTGAGAAGTTTGAGAGATCCTTTGTCTCTTCTATGGTGGTGACAATCACATCAAACTTTGAGGGTAGGATCCTCAATAGTTTCTCCACAATCGTCCTTTCTTCAAGAAATTCTCCGTGAGTCCTTATCTGTGTGACCAGACCAATTACATGTGTGAAGAATGAGTCAATATTGTCTGACTCCTTCATGCAAAGATTCTCAAAATCTCTCCTCAGCAACTGTAGTTTTGTTGTCTTCACCTTCTCCATGCCTTGATAGGTTGTCTTGAGGGTTTTTCATGCTTCTTTCGATGTCTTGGTTGTTTCTATCCTTGGAAACACACTCTCATGCACTGCTTGATATAAAAATATGAGGGCTTTTGAATCCTTCTTCCTATTTCTCTTAATAGATCTTTCTCTGCCTGAGTTAATCTATTAAACTCATTTTCATCTGCTAGTTCTTCAAACCCATATTCAACTAATTCCCATAAATCTTGTGAGGCAAACAAGGCTCTCATGGTTATTGCCCAATAGTCACAGTTTTTTCCATTAAACTGTGGGAATTGAGTATTAAAGATACCCATGCTAGTGCTGGTGCTAGCCATTCTTGCTCTCTAAACTATGCTTCAAATACTTGACTGTGTATTTAAAAATAACTGACTGTTTCTTCAACAGCAACACAAAAATTAACTTGAGAAATATCTGGATCCTTTTGCGTGAGACTTCACTTTATTGGAGAATCTGTTGCAACAATAAATCCTTCATTCAGCTTCTTTGACACATTCAAAGAGCCTGGACAAGCTATGATACCACTGTTGGGAATTTTATGATAAATTCCAAAACAAATAACCTGAACAGAGAACAATGCTCTGTTTTTCTCCAGGATCTTAACACAGGGAAGCTTAAACAAATTATTTTTTGAGAACAAAGTATTACACACACCCACAAAAGCTTTGTATTCATTAATGGAAGACAACTATTGTTACAAAAATATTCTTGCTCCGTCTGAGGGATTACACCAAGAACATTTCAAGGATTACACCAAGAACATTTCAACAAAAAAAAATTACTCTATCTCCTTTTGAAAAAAATTACACTGTTGTGTGTAAATTTTTCATTTACATTTACTGTTGTAAATAAGAAAATTACATGGATTTACTGTTGTAAAAGAAATCCCTTACATATGCTCTACTACAAATATTTTTCCCTCACGCTGCATTTACATTGCCTTTCCTTTTTCTTTAGCAAACTTACATTCGCCCTCTGCTCTGGTTTTTGTTTCGCACTGCTATGTGTTCCTTCCCTTGCATTACAATGCATATGCAATACATAAAAAAACATAACACATAAATACGTTTTACTATGCCCATACTAAAAAATAAAAAACATTAAAATTAAAACTCTTTACCAATACTCTACGAACACATTTAGTTTCGTTTATGTTTTACTGGCGGTCAACCAAAAACATCAGGCAATGTCATTCCCTATAGGCCCTGTATGCAACTTTGGCTTAATCGAACGGACATCCATCATCCTTTCAATCTGACGGCTGTGGTCAATATCGGAAGGCCCATTTTTGTTGAAGTTTACGCTCCGATAAACAATGGTTTTGGAAAATGTACTGTGGAGATGCATCAGCTCAGGGTTTTATCGGGTCTGTTCGAAGGAAAACCACTTTTAGTGAAAAACGTTCGGAGGAAAACCACTTTTCGTGAAAAGCGGTCCGATAAAGTTTGGTGGTTTTGTGAATTAAATGCAGCACGTCAAGTTGAAATTATATTTTCAACACACTCAACAATATTCGCCGAGATTGATGATGAGCACAGCCTTTACCATCGGACGACGCCTCCTCTATCATGACTTTGATAGACAAACCTTCATTTGACGGCTTCACCAATTAAGAACCAAAGAACCTTAACATTTCTTGAACAGTGCTACTCCTGCTGCATACAGCCTATCACCACCTAATCTTTCTTATTCAGAGACAATTACCAAACTTCATAATCGCTTACCATCATAACAATAAAACTCGATTTTTTGCTTCTAACTCAAAGGCTGTTAGGTTGGATAAAAATCTCAACCAGTTATCCCTTCCACACAGAAGTGTTGGGTATTTTTGTGATGGAAAAATACCAAAACCAAACATTAACTGAACACAGAGTCAATGCTTTGTTTCCTTTGCTCCAGGATCTTTTTGCACAGAGGACCTTTTTAAAAAAATAGCTGAGAACAGAGTATTTCACCACCATAAAAGATCTCTATTCATTAAAACAAAATGACTGATATACATTCATCCTCTTTGCTGAGAGGGATTTACCAAAAACAACATTCAACCAAGACTCTTTTTTCACCTGAGAATTTACTGAGACATATTCATCCTCCTTCACTCAGAGGGATTCACCAAAACATTACAAAAGAAATTACTCTGCCTCCTTTGAAATTTTACACCACTGTGTGTAAATATTTCATTTACATTCACTACTGTGTGAAAAACAAAATTACAGGGATTTACACATTTACCTTTTCACTCCTGTGTGAAACTATTCATGGTTTTGAAACCAAAACTGCCCCTGGTTTTCTTCTTTCACTTCTTCAACTCCTGCACTGTTGTGCATTCTTTTTACATCACAAACCAAAAACTTTACCCTGCTGCATTTTCACCATGGTCTTCATTTGCTCCTCTGTTCTATTTTTTTTCTTACACACTGCTGTGTGTTTTCATTGCATATTCAGAAAATGAACCACACAAAATTACATGACAATACAAAAATTCACCCGCACTTCTGTGTTTTCTTCCCTTGCTCCTTTTTCACGCTGCAAGGATCGCTCTTCTTTTTTTTATATAAGATTACATTACTTTGTTAACTGGTGCTGCGAACCCTTGTTTCCTTTTTACCATGTGCGATTACACATCTTCATTTTCTGGTTCTGCCGACCCCAGTTTCTTTTTCTTCATGTGCAATAACATAACACGCTTACAATCCCCGTGCATGTTTTTCACATTATACGCATTGGATTACAAACCATTGTTTTTACATTGGCTGCTCCGAGCCCAAATTACATGTGCTCCCCGTGTGCGATGCAATTACCATATGACTCAGAACTTTTCGATGCTGCAGACCCTATTTTTGTTTTCTTACTGGCGCGAACTAAAAAACACAACCTCCCCGTGTGTAATACTCATAATACACAACACAAAATGGGGTCAACGTTTGTTTTTTTAAAACATATATTAAAAAAAAAACTTACCGTATATTTCGCCCATACTCCTATTAACTTGTCGTAAGAAACATTAATACGCCGTAAGGAAAAACAATGAACACATTACCAAACTCATGTCATTGCATTTAACATAAGGTATGGTCCAGGTCCATTACTCCACGCTTCATTAATTTTGACAGGCCCGTATGTACTTTGAAGAACCTTAAACGGCGGAGACCTTACATGACAATCGAACGGCGGAGGACATTCCTTTGAATCGGACGCATATCGGGCGGGGTGAGAAGACCGAAAGTTACCTTCCGATGGATGTCAGTGGATGACGTCACGGCGATCCACATGTCAGCACCAAATTCCATCGGAGCTCGTTGTCCGGAAACCACTTTACGCTGAAGGGTGGTGCGATGGCTTACCACCGGTTTCAAGTTTGCTGCAGTGGTTTTGGCACTGCGTTGACTGCTGACCCGTGCGCCTTAACTGTTGGCCTCCTGCGCACAGGGGAAATTACCAATTCCAACAAGAAGTGTTAGGCTTGTGAATTACCGAAGGGTTAATTAGAAACACATACCAAAATGTCGTAGTAGGTGGTAGAGAAATCACCAACAGCCATCAATAAAATAATCTTAGGGATCCATCTTAGTAACATATAATCTGGCACTCTGCTGATGACTTCAAGATTCTTGTTGTCCTTATAACTTCGAAATCCAACATCTGCTCTTCATTCATTGCAATGAACCAGAGCTACAAGCCACCTCGATCCCCTTCCCTCAAGGCAAAGACTTCTTATGACAGAAAAATCGTGGCAATATTTCGTCTCTTTGCCATGTATGCAAACTCCCTCTCACTGACCGCACTAGTGGCTCACCTCAATTAACAGGCGGATAAAATTTTCGCTCTGATACTAGTGTAGAACACAAGAGATTGAAATCCAAAACAAAATTATATTATTCAATCTCAATCAATGATGTACAATGTGTACATATTCATACATATAGATTCCAAGGAATTTCTGGACTCCAATAACTACCCAAAATTAATCCGGAGAATTAATTGCCATAACATTTCTCAATAATCCCTCTGGTTTGATCTCACTACATTTTTTTCCTTTTACAAGATCCTACTTTGTTCATGTCTCGACTAATTTGTACTCAATTCATTAAAAGAATCAAGTAAGGGAGTTGATCGTATAGTTTATGTGCGTGTAACATCAATCATTCTTCATACTTCAAACGATACTTCAAACGATGACCTTTTTAAATGCCATTGAAAAGTTTTATACTCGGGTAATGTATGTTATGAAGAAAAGCCCATTTCCAAGCTTAAAATATCAAGCTGGAAAGTCGAAGCATATAGAGATGGGACTATGGATACAACATTTATTATATCTATTATATCTATGTGAATATGATTTTGGAATTTCCAATTGGGACTATGGACACGACATTTATTATATCTATTATATCTATGTCAATATGATTTTGGAATTTCGAATTTTATCCGTTTGTAATTTAAAGGTGTTTTAATGGTTTTTATAAAACATTTTACAATGAGATTTAATTATTTTGAGGGTGTTTTTACGGAAGAAACCTTTCTCATTCTAAAAATAAAATTAAAAAAAAAAAGACTTTCTCGTTTCAAACATAAGAATTACAAAAAGTACTTATCATGCAATTCATGATACACGAGAAATTGATGAAAAGATGTTCGTGAATGACCATGAACAGTTTGTTTAGTAATGTTGATGTCTGTGTTGATTTTAGGAAACAAAGAAAAAAATTGTGGTTTCAACATAAATTCTATTTTTTAAAGTAAAAAGGGAAAAAAATAGTTGTTTTATTTTGTCTATGAAAAATTGTAAAGGAAAAATTATATGAGATTTTCCATTGTTGTGCATATAAATTGGTTTTACTTTCCTTTAGTTCCTGCATGCTAAATTGAGCGTGTAAAAAGTGGTTTTGCCTCTCCTTCGTTCTTTTTTTCTTAACTGCGCATGTAAAAATTGGATTTTAGCTCTCCTTTGGGTTACGGTTTGCTAAATAGCTAATTAATTGTTATCACATTCTAAGCTTGCAGGATGAGAAACATCTTAATATTGCATGGAGATAAAGGTAACATCTGAATCAGATCAAGCTGAAAAATGAGATATGAGAAGATATCGACCAGTTTTTACAACCCCTTGGTAACGATGCTATAGGAACTGCGCGTTTAGGGATGATATTCCAACCGAGTTATGCCTGACAGAGCGAGCCTCCATTAGCGGATTCATCCCTGCGGAACGAGCCCTCACAGGCTTAGGGCTGTGTATTTTATGATGACTCTTCGTTTAATACTCGAAGACAATGTTTCCTTTCTCCACCCAACCAGCCTTTCAGAACCACTTGCGAACAGGTGTGAGGATACTCTTTAAGTTGATTTCGTGGTTGGTTTTGCTAAAGGTTATACTTGCATTTGTTAACTATATCGCAGGTCTGGTCAGACTTCTGGATTGTTGGAATTGGCTTCCTTGTGATACGAGAGCCCTGGTTCTCCTTATGTCTAGCGTAAGCTGAAAACAGATTTTCCCCTGTTGACAACACGAGCCATGCCATATTGTTGACACGTACATGTCAGGCAAAAGTGTTGACATGTATGCAGCACATATGTTTACATGTTTAGAAAGTTTTGTTAGAAAATGTTTACAAAATGAGAATAGTCACTTTATTTTAATATTTACTTAACATAAAATGTTAAGAAATTATTACTCAATTAAAGTAGTATTGGTTTATTAGTGTTGATATGTATGCAACACCTATGTTTACATGTTTACAAAATGTTTACAAAATGAGAATAATCACTTTATTGTAATATTTACTTAACACAGATTGTTAAGAAATTATTGTTAAGGTAAAGTAGTATTGGTTCATTTGAACATGAAATTCCATGTATCACTTATCCTTATTCTAAGACTTCTTCAATATGAACCCAAATAAAACCTTAAAAAATTTATTTCCCTAACAGAAAAACCTCGTCAATGTTTAATAGGCGAGGAAAAAGTGAATTAAAACATAGCAAGACTTTAGGTTTAATCATCTAGATTTTTTAGACCAGCTTATATTCCAAAGCAAATCGATTACAATAATACCTACAGCCTTTTCATAGTGATTAATAATCATTAGTTTGGTAATAAGAATTCCTTTATTTAACTTTTGAAAGAATTACACAACTATTATTTTTAAAATTAATATAATGAGATTATTTAAAATATTGAATCATTTTATTAGGACAGACAATTTATTTTTTCCAAAGAAAAAATCAGGTAACCTTTTATTTAAAAAATGAAAAGTTACACATGCAGATGCATTGAAGCATTTCCATAAGGTGCCCATTGGGCTCAAGTGCTTTCGCACCCCATGCAACTTTACAAAAGCAAATGTGCATTTAGAAGAGGAAAAGGAAAGAAGAAAGGAGAAAAAGGCAGAAAAACTGGATTCCGGTAGTGAGTAAATGACTCACACTTCATGTTTTTCTCCCCTTTTTCTTTTCGACCTTGCGCCACTCACCTTGAGTAGGCTCGATCGAAGCTATGACTAACTTTGTTTCTGCTTTCTGTGAGACTGTTTCCTTGTCTGAGTCTGAAGTATCTGAGCGGTGATGCCCTTTGGTCCCGCCCATACTCAGATCCTCGCTTGCCTTCTCTACCTGATTTGAATGGGACTGTGGTGCCTTGTTTCCTGATGTGGTTTCCTTCTGAGTCTCCTTTCCTTGGGCAAACTCAGCATTCTCTGCGAGGATATCTTCCTCTTTTGCTTCTGATTCTTCATCCTCTGAGACAGGGGGGGGGGG